>MCJB01037133.1:81157-111592 GCA_002018475.1 Nicotiana obtusifolia | reverse complement strand
GGGGGGGGGGGGGCTTCTTGAGAAGTAGTGGCCACATGCTTCTCCTCGAGCTCCCCAGCTGAAGAGGATTCATCCTTACGACCGCACCCCTCCTAGGTGACCAACTTTTGTGCGGTGGTGATCAGTTCGTGAATGAGGAATTCCATGTCCTTGTCATCCTCGAGGAATTCCTTGAGCCGATGAAGATTTTCAGAATCCGGGACTGGGGCACTCGAATTCTTCTTGGTGCTCTTTTTGACCCTGAGCATGATCTTTTTCTTCTTCTTAGCCTCGGTGGGAGCGTCCGAGGAGTTAGGAGATCTTTTCTTCTTCTTCTTCTTCTTCTTCTTCTTCTTCTTCTTCTTCTTTTTCGTTTTTTCGTCCTTCTTCACAGCAGCTTCAGCGACAGGCTGCAATGAAGCGGAGGGTTTTGCTGATAGGGTTGAGGCCACGACCTCGGTAATTTCTCGGAGTTTGGTGGTCTTAGGCAAGCCTGTGAAAAAATAACTTAGCCGTAGTCATCGCAGGATAAAAATTCAACCAAAAAAGGAGGGGGTACTCATCGTGAGAACTAGCCTCCCATTTGCCTTTGGAGAGCTTGCGTCACTCACGCTCGGGATAAGTGAGTTGCTTGCATATGCACTCAACCCACTAGTCAAAGTGCGGGACCGCGTTGGGGACTGGGGAAACAGCTGCATGCCAAATGAATCAAATAATGAGAAAGAAGAGTAGATGCAAAAAAGGCACTTTGACGACTTAAAGGAAGTACACTTACGTTTTGGGTTCCGCTTCCCGGGGAACGGCATGAACTTGGAAGGAATGAGGTCCTCAGTCTTTATTCGGACAAACCTACCTTGCCAACCTCGATCCCTGTCCTCGTCTATGCAGGAGAAGGGAGCTTTCTTTGCCCGACAGGAAAGCTTGATTAGCCCCCCTCGGAAGATTCGAGGGCTGTAGATTCGGAGCTGATGGTTGACTGTTAATCGAGGCTCCTCTGTGCTGTTCACAAAGTGACGAAGAAGTGTCACAATTCTCCAAAAGGATGGATGAACCTGCCCGAGGCAAATTTCGTACCTCTTGCAAAACTCTAGGACCACCGTATCAACAGACCCAAACGTGAAAGGATACGTGTAAAAACTTAAGTACCCTTTCACGTGCGTTGCAATGTCCTCTTGGGACTGGGAACAACTATGTCCTTGCCTTCCCATTTACAGTCCTCTCGGACAGCTTCGAGCGTCTCCTCTGTAATGGAGCAAACATACCTCCACACCTCCTCACCGCGATCCCCTTTGTGCGGAGGCTTTTTTGACTTTAAAGTAATTATCTATGAAGCAACCGCCGAGGATAAAATCAGTAAGAGGAAGTTCCGAGGCTACTACTGAAGGTTCTGCCTCGGTGCCGATGGTCGAGGAAGAAGTGGTTGGAGCGGTATTTTGGGTTACTGATTTCGAAGTCTTAGCCATCTCTATATGAGAATATGAAGGTTTGGTATAAAGGTTTGAAGATTTGGTACGAATGTTTGAAGGTAAGGTATGTAGGTTTAAAGTGAAAATATGAAGATAGGAAGATTTGAAGAACAGTTTATGAAGATTTGAAGGATTGATGAACAGACGGACTCGAGGGTAATCTGAGGAAGTTCGAAATCAGAAAGGAAGAAAGTGAAAAAAGGAAACCGGAGCTTTTATAGGACAGGAATAATGAATTCATGACGTTCCACATTCGGTAGCTATGGAGGATGATCAACCTGCAGCTGACGCGTGTCCAAAATCAGAACGATGTGACTGATGGGACGTTTCGGCTCGTCAACTTGCTTATGGTGTGCGAAGGAAGGAAACAGGGTCAACTAGTAACTTCTCATCGTTCCTATAATCTACTCTCCAAGAAGTGAGGGGACTATATATGTAAGAGTAAAATCGAGGATAAAGCTACCCCCGATTTTCCGTTGAGAAGCGAGGAACGATGTTACACGTTACTAACTCGAGTAAGGCCGAGGGTGCCCACAGATCGGAACCAAGAGCGGACAGATAACACGTTGGGAATCGAGGATGGCGGAACCCCGAAAGATCCCAGCTCGAGCAATACGAAGAACCGAGGGTAAAGGAATAAACAGTTAAAGAAGATAAACAGAGAGCCAGAATATCCACCATCAACCGGATATTACAGAGCGGATCACGCTCGATATTGGCTGTAGATCGTGTTTTTGTGAGACAAAAATAAGAAAAGGATTTTTACCTTATTTATATTTGTATTGGGTTAAAACTTCCCTACTATATAATGGGGAGAACCTTTTCATTTTTTGGGTCGCTGTTGGCACACATATCAAAGAAATAAAGTTTACTTTTGCCTTTTAGTAATTGTTCAAGTATTCTTCAGCTGTTCATCCATCTAGTTGCAACCGAACTCCATTCTGAGGAGTCGATTGAGACCGGTCCTTAGCATTCGATTCTAACGTCAGACTTACTTATTTTGTCACATTTGATTTGATCGTTTTGTCTCCTTTTAGTTCAATTACCTACTGTTATTTGATCATTCGTGTTAACTTAAATTACGTATCCTTTAAACCGCGTCCAAATTCAATTGTTATTTTTTTTTAAGGGTAAACACTACTGAATTGTGATTTGTGATTCTGCCGAACCGCATGTTATATGTTACCTACACCCCTGTTTCGAAACAATTATTATTCGAAAGACTACGGTTAGATGCCCTCGAATCGATAAAAAAAGAAATGGATCATAACGTGTCTATATCTGTCATAGTACAATTAGACATTTCTATAACATGATCCCTATATAACAGTCATTCACCGTAAAAGTCAAGTTTTTCTTAGAATTAATTTTTTAAATTATATTTTACCCTGTATAATAACTTTTACCTATAATAATAACATTCACATTTATAGTAAAACGCTTTTTGTAAAATGACCCCTCTATAATAGCCATATATAATTTCTTTTTCATGAAACAAAGTTCTCATCTTTGCATAATACATAAAATTTGAAGATTTACACATGATATCTTTTTTAATACCAAAAATTATTTAGATAAAAAATCTAACTGTTAAGCGTTTAAATTACCTTCGAGGAAAAGCTATAGGATATCATTTTGCTGAAAGTTTTGGACATAAATATTTTACAATTCAAGCATTATATAGAAAATAAAAGCGTATACCTTAGAGTTAAATATTTGTACACTTAATTATAAATTTATTAAATAATATATTTACTTTATTTGATATTTAATTAGTAAAACATGTATATTTTCGAGATTATAAATTTGAATAAATTTTTTATTTTTTATATGTAACGTTAAAAAAAAAGAAATTTTTATTGTAGCAGCAAAGAAAATATTTAAACTTCAAAATGTTTAACAGAATGTTTAAAGTTCATGGACACATAATATTCACACAGAGGCTTCTCTCTTTTTGCGGTAATAATAAGTTCACCCCCCAAAAGCCGCTGATCAAACAGCCAAAGGTATAACCAATTTGTGACCGTGGCCAAGTGCAAACAAGGTAAAAAGAATGCAAAAAGCCATACCTATAATCTAAATATAGCAACTATAATACGCAAGTTAATAAGAATTCGCAGTTCTCCCTAGAACATACATATTTTTGCGAAATGATAAAAAAGTTATCTAAGCACAAGTAAGTTCACATACACCAGTACCATCATTCGCCTTATTGAAATTAAAGGAAAAAAAAAATGCATCATTCTAAACCGAGCTAAGCTACACTGCTACAGTGGCGAAATAAGGAATTCTAACTATATGAACCGCCAGTGCCATAGCCACTGTTAACACCACCACCAACGTGAGTATTATGTGCAGCGGAAGATCTCTGAGTTCCAGTTGCAGTTCCAATGGGGTGAGACTGCACCACACCTTCTACCACCTGCCCAGTCGGTTCGCCACTGCCGTGGCCCGGCAATGCTGACATCTGATGTGCACCAGTTGGGTGCCCAGTTGCGCCAGTGGTCGAGTAGGAATGCGTCTTTTCGGTGCCTTGTCTAGCTGCTGCATTCTTGTCTCGAGTCTCTTGCTTGTTCATTTCGGCTTCGTTGATTCTTTCTTCTTTCTTTTCTGTTGCCATCTCCTTTTCTGTTGGGTTGTCTGCTGTCATCCTCTCCATCTGTTTCCGTCACGCAAATATTAGCAAAAAGAAAAAAGAACATTGTTGATTCTTGGTTTGGTACTTCATCTTGATTATAAAACTTTCTCTGAATTATTCTGAATAACAAAACAATAGATAGAATGTTAAAGCACATTTGTGCTTAGGGAAAAAAAAGAAGGAAAATAGAGGTCTAATGGTAGAATGAAGTTACTTCCTTAGATTTGCCACTTCTCAGTTTCAAAAGTTTATGTCACAACCAGTATATAAGCAACAACTTTTCCTTTAACCATACATTTTCTAAGCGTATATATGTCTTTCTTACTGTTTGTTTTAATTTGTTTGTTTGGAGTAGTACGAGGGTCAGATAGTCAGACTTCGTTCAAATTTGTTTGTTCGGAATCCCAAGACCAAATTGGCTAATTTTCCCTGTGAATTTGAAATTTTTTTGTTATAATAATATTTATATATTTAAAAAGTATGAGCTAAATCACAATAATAAATAATTCAAAATATTTAAAAATTATTTGCTAAAAATATGATCAATTCTTTTTTGTTTTACTAAATACTTTAAAAATGACACCAAATACTAAATTGGGCTGCTTGAAGCATAGTAATATTATTCACAAAGCGGTGACGTAATGGCACCGGCTAATCAAATTTTGGACTGATAATTAAAAAATAACCAGCGTTTGCAAAATCATTGAAAAATAACCACTACTTTGCTGCAACATAAAAAATTCCAGCAGAGATTGGTGCACCAACATAAATTTCTTTCCAGCAGGAACTCTAACATGCAAAAAGTTTCGATTGAAACACCCGTGTATAAACTTCTAGCATATTATGCTGGACCAATATAATATAATGAAACTCCAGCATATTATCCTGAAACTCCAGCATATTATCCTGAAACTCCAGGATAATATACTGGAATATTATCGGGATTCAGTGTTTTCGTTAGATTTATCTTTAAATAAAAAGTAATTAAATTTTGATTACTTTTTAAATTGTGGCTATTTTTCAATTAGCAACTTGTAAATCTGATTATTTTTGAATTTCTCCAAAACGCATTATTTATAGAATTTCAAGACCCTTTATATTTTCAAAAGGGTATTATTGAGATATATAGGAAGTGTAAATCAAACCGGTAGAGCAAAATCTATTAAGAATTTTTTTTATTGTTCGTCTATACAATAAATGGGAAGATATCATATATATAAGTAATGGAAAACCTTTTCTTGAGCAACAGCTTTGGTCTTCTCCATGCCAGACTTTGCCGAAGCGGCAATATTTGATGCTGTTTCTTTCATGGCCTGCATTTTCACTCTCTTTCTTGAAACTCTTTTTTAATCTGTCCAGAAATTTAACAAAAACATCCAAATGTTTATGCGATTCGTTTGTGTACCATGTTCATGTGAAGTAACTTAAATAGATTTGGCCACGATACGTGTCACTTCATTACCAATTCTTTACTCTCCTTCCAACATCTGTCTAAACAGGTGTCTTTGTCATCGGAACAGACGCAAACTGTCTTTGGTAGTTCTTTTATGTTTTGGATAAGATTTTTCTTTCTTCTTTTATTTCGAAATTTTGTTTTACTTGCTCTTTTCTTGGGGGAAAAATAAAAAATGGAAAAATGAAAAAAGAAAGGTTGGAAGACAGGTAAAGCGAAAACTCGATTCAATTAATGTAACTGAAGGATAGTGGTTAAGAAGGGATTATTTTTCTTTGATCTTAGGTTGATCATCAGCGTTTTAGTATTTGAATTTAACTCTTTTCTCTAACCAAATAAAGAAAAAAACTCTTTTCTGTTTCAATTTTTTTGCTCTAGTCGTGAGAATTGTTGAAGCTTTGTACTGAGTAAATTATATTATATACATACAATATCTAAGTTTTGTATTTGTGTATAGGTAAAATCGGGGATAAAATTATTTTCGATTTTCCGATAAAGAAATAGGAGATGATACGGTTCATTGCAGGCTCGGGTACAGCCGAGGGTTCCTCAAACCAGAGGCCGGGGACGAATGACACACCGAGATTTGAACATGAAAGGAATCGAGCTCGAGCAAATCGAAGAATCGAGGCTAAAGGAAAGACGATTAGAAAGGACAAACGAGGGACCGAAATATCCACCCTCAACCGGATATTACGGCACAAATCTCGCCCCATATCGGCTGCGTATCGTGATTTACTAGAGGAGAAAGATTTTTACCTTATTTAGACTTGTATTAGGATGGAAATTCCCCTACTATATAAAGGGGAGACCCTGTACATTTTTCACTCACTGTTGGCACGCATACCAAAGCAATAGAGTCAATTTTTGTTCTCTAATTACTGTTCGGAGTGTTCTTCAGCTACTTTTTATTTAGTTGCAACCGAACCCATTTCGAGGGCTTGATCGGAACCAACTTTCAATGTTCATCATACAATCAGGCTTAATTCCATCGCGTTTGGTTTGATTGTTTTGTTTTCCTTTAATTCAATTATTTGTTATTCTTAGATCATTCGTGTTAAAATAAATCACGTATCCTTTAAACCGCGTATAAATTCAATTGTTACTTATTTTAAGGGTATACAATTTGGCGCCCACCATTGGCCTTAGGAAATAGTGGTGATTTAATACGAATCTCCATAACACACCCTATTTTACACTTGCTCTTTGAAGTTTGATTTCAGGTCTACAAAAAATATCAAATTCTCAGTCTACTCACTTGAACGTTGACGTTGAGTCGGGCCATTACGGTGAAAACAATAATGTGGAACTAAGCAATGACATACCCCCTGTTGATCCTAATGGTGCCCCAATCACTGACCCAGTCGACGCCAGCTAACAAGTTGCCATCAATGTCAATCTGTCAACTGATCCCGAAAATAACATTCGCAGGGCACCCCGCCCATCAGCTCGAGAAGCGCTCGAAGAAAAAGGTGACGGAGTAAGCTTACGGTTGATTTTTGAAATGCTACAAGCTCAGCAAGTGGAAATAGCACAACTGTAGAGTCAAAATCACGCACAGAACACAGCCGAACCCGAGCGGGTTAAAGAAGACGCTCGGAGAGACGAACGAATTGTCTCACAACCAGATGAGTCTAGACCCAGAGAAACTTTCGAGGAGATGCAAATGCTCGAAGCACAAACAAAACAGGTGGAGTCTGGTGAAAAGAAGAGAGATGCAAATGACAAGAAGGTGTAAACTTACAATTCAAGGGTCGATCAGATCCCCGAAGAGCCTACAATACTGAAAGGACCGGATTCCAAAAATTTCATTCAGAAAATTTTTCCTCCGAGTGCCGTACTGAAGTCAATTCTGAAGAGGTTCTGAATGCCCGATATTTCCAAATATAACGGGACCACAAATCCAAACGAGCATATAACCTCCTACACGTACACAATAAAAGGCAATGACCTAGAAGATGACGAGATCGAGTCAGTATTGTTGAAGAACTTTGGGGAAACCTTATCCAAAGGGGAATGATATGGTACCATAACTTACCTCCAAATTCTATCGATTCATTTGCTATGCTTGCAAACGCCTTTGTTAAAGCCCATGCCGGCGCTATCAAGGTTGAGATGAGGAAGTCAGACCTCTTCAAAGTCAAGCAAATGGATTACGAGATGCTTAAGGAGTTCATGTCGAGGTTCCAGATGGAATAGATGGACCTACCCCCGGTTGCAGATGATTGGTCCGTTCATGCGTTTACTCAAGGGATCAACCTCCGAAGTTCCATTGCTTCTCAACAATTGAAGCAAAACTAGGTATAGAGTACCCGGCGGTTACTTGGGCCCATGTTCATAGCAGGTACCAGTCAAAGATCAAAGTCAAGGACGACCAGCTGGGGGCCCCTCAGGGTTTATTTACCCCGATAGAGTGAACGACATGTCTAAGCAAATTATGGATCAGGAGCCAACGAGGACCCGAGATCGGTACCAACCATATAGCTCGGATAGAAGGGGAAATGGACCCGGTCGCCACCCGACCAGGAACCATAGGAGAAGCGACCAAGGTCCTAGCAACTGAGATTTGATGAGTAAAAACTGTTTTGAGAGATCACTTGGGAGCAGAGAAGCCCCGAGGCTATCAGAATATAACTTCAACGTGGATGCAGTGAGTATAGTGTCGGCCATTGGCCGCATCAAAAGGACCAAATGGCCAAGGACACTTCAGTCCGATCCCTCACATAGGGATCACAACTTGATATGTAAATACCATGGTACTCACGGTCACATGGCCAAAGATTGTCGACAGCTAAGGAAAGAAGTGGCTCGTTTATTCAACAATGGACATCTTCGGGAATTCCTAAGTGAGCGAGCCAAAAATCATTTAAAAAACAGGGACACCAACAAACAAATTGAGCAGGAACAACCTCAAAATGTGATCAACATGATCATTGGGGGATTAGATTTCCTACAAGGACCAATGATAAAGCGCATCAAAGTTTCTGTCACAAGGGAAAAACACACTCGGAACTACATTACGGAGGGCTCCATCTCGTTCAGCGACGAGGACGCCGAGGGCATCATTCAACCTCACAACGATGCATTGGTAATATCCGTTCTTATTAATAAATCTCGAGTTAAAAGTGTGTTAATTGATCCAGGTAGCTCGGCCAACATCATCCGATGGAGAGTCGTGGAACAATTGGGATTATTGGACCAAATCATACGCGCAGTATGAGCATTGAACGGGTTCAACATGGCATGCTAGACAACGAAGGGTGTAATAACCCTATCGGTAAACACTGCCGGGACCACCCAGGAAACAAATTTTATGTAATCGAGGGGGACATGAGATACAATGCCTTGTTCGAGAGGCCATGGGTCCACAACATGAGAGTGGTGCCTTGGACCTTACATTAGGCGTTAAAGTTTCCCACTCCCAGGGTGAATCAAAATGGTCTACATGGGACAACCGACTGCAAAGGAGATGTTCGCTGTCGAGGAGGTGATCCCGGTGCCTGCAATCACAACATCAAAAGGTGAGGGATTGTTCGAAGAGAAAGGCACCAAATAGCAATCACCAGCCCCAACCCTGATCAGGCCGGGTAAACAGGGGGAACATTCAACGAATGAGGAAGATGATTTTGGGGTCCCGAGATCCTTCATAGCACCCGATGATACCGATGCCACCAAATCAACTATCGAGGAATTGGAATAGGTTATACTGATCGAGTATCTACCAGACATAAAGGTATACCTGGGCACGAGGTTAACCCCCGAGCTCAGGAAAAAACTTATTGATTTCCTTAAAGCTAATGCCGATTGTTTTGCCTGGTCCCACTTAGATATGACAGGGATCCCACCGGAGGTGACAATTCACGAATTAAGCTTGGATCCAAAATTCCACTCAGTCAAATAGAAGAGGAGGCTGCAGTCCGAAATCAAACACGCATTCATCAAATACGAGGTGACTAAACTCTTGAAAATAGGTTTTATTCAGGAAGTTAAATACCCGAATTGGCTAGCCAACGTAGTGGTCGCACCTACAAAAGGAATCAAACTTAGAATGTGTGTAGATTATAATAACTTGAACAAGGCATGCCCGAAGGATTCATTTTCTTTACCTAACATCGACCAAATGATCGATGCAACGGCTGGGCACGAGACGCTGAGGTTTCTAGATGCCTATTTCGGGTACAACCAACTACGGATGGACCCGGCTGACCAAGAGAAGACTCTTTTATAACTAAATTCGGCACCTATTGTTATAACTAATGCTGTTTGGGTTGAAAAATGCCGGTGCCACGTATCAACGCCTAGTTAACCGAATGTTTGAGGAATAAATAGGAAAATCAATGGAGGTTTATATTGACGATATATTAATTAAGTCCCTGGGAGAAGAGGACCATTTGAAACATTTGCAGGAGACTTTCGACATATTGAGAAAATACTACATGAAGTTGAACCTAGAGAAGTGTGCCTTTGGAGTCAGCTCGGGCAAGTTCCTCGGTTTCATGGTGTCTACCGAACAAGATAAAATTCATAGAAGATATAACGGAAGTTGACAACTTCAAGGTGTTACAAAGACTGACCGGGCGAATAGCCGCATTAGGCCGGTTTATTTCGAGGTCATTAGAGAATAGCCATCGATTTTTCTCATTACTAAAGAAGAAGAACAACTTCTCTTGGACCCTAGAATGTCAACAGGCTTTAGAAGAACTCAAATGATACCTATTAAGCCCTCCTCTGTTGCACACCCGAATGTGAACGAGCAGTTATATCTCCACTTGGCAGCCTCCGAGGTAGCGGTAAGTGGTGTCCTAGTTCGGGAAGAAGAAGGTATGCAATTTTCTATCTATTATGTTAGTAGAACCTTAAGCGATGCCGAAACAAGGTATCCGCACTTAGAGAGATTAGCGCTCGCCTTATTAAGCTCATCTAGGATACTAAAACTGTACTTTCAATGTCACCACATATGTGTCGTGACCTCATATTCGCTAAGGAATGTTATGCATAAATCCGAGCTCTTGAGTCGAGAGGCCAAATGGCTGTTGAGGGTACGATATTGAGTACAAACCCGAACTACTATAAAGTCTCAGATTTTGGCAGACTTCGTGGCCGACTTTATGCCTGCCTTGATCCCTAAGGTCGAGAATGAATTATTTCTTGCCTCGGTGACTAGCTCGGGAGTTTGGACCCTATTCACAGATGGTGCCTCTAACACGAAAGGGTTCGGGTTGGGAATCGTATTAAAACCACCAATGGGCAATGTAATAAGGCAATCTATTAGAACTGTAAAATTGACTAACAACAAAGCTGAATATGAGGCTATGATTGCAGGTCTAGAACTGGCTAGGAACTTGGGGGCTGAGGTGAACGGAGCCAAGTGCGACTCTCTCCTCGTTGTTAACCAAGTCAATGGGACATTTGAAGTAAAAGAGGATCGGATGTGAAGATAGTTGGATAAGTTGCAAGTGACATTACATCAGTTCAAGGAATAGACACTATAGCATGTATCCTGAGATCAAACTAACAAGGCCGATGCGTTGGCTAATCTAGGGTCGTCAGTCGACTCCGATAAATTCAATTATGGAGCAGTGGTGCAATTAATGAACTCGGTGATAGAGGAAGGTCAGGCTGAGGTAAACTCAACAAGCTTGACGTGGGATTGGAGAAACAAATACATAGACTACCTTCAATAAGGGAAATTTCCACCACATCCAAAAGAATCGAGGGCTCTACGAACTAAGGCTGCCAGGTTTGGCTTGGTTGGAGGAAAATTATGCCGAAGATCATTTTTCGGACTGCTAGCAAGGTGCTTGGGTCCTAGGGAGATCGACTACGTGATGAGGGAAGCACACGAGGGTACTTGTGAAAACCATTCGGGGGCAGAATCTTTGGTTCAAAAATTGATCAGAGCAGGTTATTACTGAAACAAGATGGAAAAGGATGCGAAAGACTTTGTTCAAAGGTGTAACAAATGTCAGAGGCACGTCCCGATGATCTACCAATCAGGGAAGATGCTTCATCCGGTCCTTTCCCCTTTGGCCGTTCATAAATGGGGAATGGACATCGTTGGTCCTTTGCTCTGGGGACCCGGCAAAGCCCAATATATCTTACTTATGACCAATTACTTTTCCAAGTGGGTCAAAGCACATGCGTTCGAGAAAGTTAGGGAAAAGGAGGTCATCGACTTCATCTGGGATCATATAATATGCCTGTTCGTGGTATCAGCCGAGATCACGTGTGATAATGGGAGACAGTTCATCGACGGCAAGATTAATAAGTTTTTTGAAGATCACAAAATCAAAAAGATTTTATCAACACCCTACCACCCAAGTGGAACGGTCAAGTAGAATCAACAAACAAAAATATATTGCAAAACCTGAAGAAGAGATTAACTGACTCAAAACGGAAATGGAAAGAAATTTTGGCCGAGGTCCCATGGGCATATCGAACAACTTCAAAGTCGAGTACTGGTGAAACACCATTCTCTCTAGTCTACAACACAAAAGCTTTGATACCGGTAGAGGTTGGAGAACCGAGCCTAAGGTTCCAATATGCTACGGAGGCATCACACGACGAGGCCATGGCCACAGGCTTAAATTTAGCAGCCAAAAGGCGAGAAGCTAGCCTAGTCCGGTTAGCGGCCCAAAATTAACGAATGGGGAGATACTACAACCTAAGGGCAAACCTTCGACACTTCCAAGTCGGGGACTTGGTACTGAGGAAAGTTACACTGCATACCAAGAACCCGAATGATGGGAAATTAGGCTCGAACTGGGAAGGACCGTACAGAGTCACCGGTATAATCGAGAAAGGCTCGTACCAGCTCGAGTACGGAAATGGTGTACGACTACCCAACAATTGGAGTGTGGAACACTTAAAGTTACTATTGCTAAGGTATGAACACAATCTTCTTTATGGTTTATTACGTTTTGAGCTAATACGTGTAGGTACTCAGTCGAAGTCAAATCTAAGGGTTAGGTCTGAAAGCACATGTTGCACTCTTTTTCCCTTGGACTGATTTTTTCCTAAAGTGGGGTTTACGGAAAGGTTTTTAGCGAGGCAACAATAAACGTGCTACCCTAGTTTTGAAGACCAATCTAAGATCGAGGACTGCCAATCGTCCTGTATCAGATCAATAGTATTCGAGCCCTCAAATTTCAGTTTCGAATACTAGGGGACCATCACACACTGAGTCAAGAACCGAAGCCCTAAGTTCGGAAATTTAGAAGGCATTCTTATTCAATATTTAAAGCCAAGGCTTGAATATTAGGAATTAATTAATTGTAAGGATCAAACGAACCGTATCCACATATCTCATTCTAGTCACATAGATAGCTTTTGTACCATCGATTATTTGCATGACATTCAAAATAACAAAAGAAATTTGTCTTCTATGTTTCATTGGTTTAAATTTGCACAAGCAATAGTATCGTTAGAGCTACTTAGAACGAATGTTGGATTCAAAACACTTAAGCCTACGGACCTCCCCGAACAGGGACTACTACCCAACAATAAAACCGGGAAATTCGAGCTACTAAATTCCGGAGGCACCGAGCCTACTAGGCAGGGCCCAAACACAAAAGGTCATAACTAACTTAAACGGCCCGTAGACGTCTGTGTCCATACTTGAAAATTAAGGTCCTTAACATATTTTTAATACGCAAATAAGACTTCTTCAGATCCGATCAAGTTACCCGGTCTCGAATTATGGCCATGAAAAGAGACATCTTCAGATAAGAATAATTGTGTCCGATTAAAATATTCAAAATTTTTTAACAAAGACTTCATTTTTTATCGGGTCCTCCGAAGTCAAAGTGATTAAGAGTTATTACTTTATCCATGCCTCATCCGGGCTTTGGTGGAAAAAACAATTTAAGTGATGTCAAATTCTATGCTAAGGCATCGACGACATATTATAAATCTTAGACATAAGCAAATATAGAAAAGTAAAGGATACAATGCGTAGCCGAAGATTTTTTTATATACATTGTACCAAAAGGTATTTACAAAGGCACTTTGAAATGGCTCAAAATACAAAATAAGTACAAAAAATAAAAATAAATAAACTAAGGCATTCCCTGTCTAGTCTTCATCGGAGCCCGATTCGCTGCCCGAACCATCGGGCTGGTATCTCGCTTTGGCCTTAGCTTCAAGCCTCTTCGCCTGTTTGATCTTGGCCGCTAGGTCAATCCCCCTTGCATAGATCTCCTTAAGGGTCTCTCTCCAAGATAGCCACTTCACATACTCGGCTTTCGTTATTACACGGGCCTCAGCTACCTCCACATCGTTCTTATACTGGGCCAACATGTCCTGAACTTCGGAGGCCCTGTTCGAAGCCGCCTCCAATTTGGACTTCAACACGGTGTATTCTTGGTCGAGAGCATCCCGTTCTGTAATGACCAAGTCGAGTTGTTCCTGGGACTCCTCATTTAGCCGAGACCACTTGTCGGCTTTTCCCCTCATCACCAGGGCTGCACTTTGGTCGATGCCAAATCCTCTTTGGGTGGCATCTCGCACTAAGGCTAGGAGATCTATTTTGCTCCTCAACTCCTCGGATGAGGCTTTGACCTCGTTCATCTTGGCCCTAAGCTGGTCAATCAGGTGTATCTTATCTTGGACCTGCGAGGTTGCGGTGTTAGCATTTGCGATTAACCTCTCGTTATTAATCTCAAACACTCTTACCTTTTCAACCAGTGGGGCATGATCCCATTTCACCTTCGAGGCCTCCTTTTGAGCTTTTTCCATGTCGGCTTGGAGGACAGAGTGGTCCCTGAGGACTTCATTTTTTCGCTCACAAAGAGCTTTTTACATGTCCTTTTGCCGGACCTGCTCCTTGAGCTCGAACTCAAGGTGACTCACCTCCATTTGAGACTGGTGGAAGATCTCATGATGAAGCACCGAGGCCTGAAGCATAAAAAAGGCATAATTGGTAAAATCCTCCAAGGCAAAATGAACCCTTTAAAGATATGAGGGGAAGAAAGTATACCCTATTCAGTGCCTGCTATGACTTGTTGAAGAGGCTCGGTGCTTCCACATCTTCATTTGTCTCTTAGGTTACCAAGGAACGAAGGTAGCTGGCCACATCGACCAGCCCGAATAGCATTTTGGCATACACCTATACTGTAAACATGACCATCTTCTTCCGTCCAGGGTCCACACTCGGGGCGGGGAACTGCTTTATAAGCTTCGGGCTCGAACTCAGCCCGCTTGACCCCGGTGGCATATCCCTTTTCGGGATCTCCAAGTGGCCCAAACTGGAGTAGTCTTCCAGCACGCCAACGTCTATGCCTTCAAAAAATAAATTAAGGGCTTAATCCGCGGCCCGTGATGCCTCGGTCGACTTTTCTGTAACGGCCCGAGCCTCATAAAAAAAGAGGCTCTGTGTGAGATGGTGACTCCGGGATGTCAATGATGTTGGTGGCCTCTCTCGGAACCGGAGTAACTTCTCGAGAGTAAGTGGCCACATGTTCTTCCTCGGGCTCCCGAGTTGAGGAGGTTTCAGCATTACGGTCATCCCCCTCCAGTGTTGCCAGCTCTTGTGCAGTGTCGACCAGCTCGTGGGCGACAAACTCCATGTCATCATCGTCGGGGTAGTCCCTGAGCCGGTACAGAGAATCAGGATCCTGGACCCTGGCACGAGAACTTTTCTTGGTATTCTTTCTGATCCTGACCACGATCCTCTTCTTTTTGGCCTCGGGGGGAGCATCCAAGAAGTCAAGGGACCTTTTCTTCTTTCTTGTTATATCCTCCTTCTTTGCAGCAGCATCGGTAGTAGGTTGTACCGAAGCAGAGGGTTTTACAGATGGGGACGAGGCCACAACCTCGGTAATTGCCCGAAGCTCAGTGGTCTTGGGAAAACCTAATATAAAAATGAAGAGGAATTAGTCAAAATGATGATAAAATAAAATGACTTAGATGAAAATTCAACTAGGAGAAGAAGGACACTCACCATGGGAACGACCTTCCCATTTGCCCTTGGAAAGTTTGAGCCACTCGCGCTCGAAATATGTCAGTTGCTTGAAGATGCACTCAACCCACTCCTTAAAGCGAGGAACTGTGTTAGGGACTCAGGCGACATCTGCATATCAGAAAGAATGAGCATTGGGAAAAGAGAGATAGATTCAAAGGAATAAATTGAAAGGAAACATACTTATGTTTTGAGTTCCACTTCTCGGGGAATGGCAGATACTTGGATGGAATGAGGTCTTCGGTCTTTACCCGAACAAACCTCCCCTGCCAACCTCGGTCCCTGTACTCATTGATGCTTGAGAAAGGAGCCTTATTTGCCCGTCGGGCAAGCATGATTAACCCCCCTCGGAAGATTCGGGGGCTGTAGACACGGATCCAATGGTCGATCGTGAACCGAGGCTCCTATGTGTTGTTGGAAAAGTGACGGAGGAGGGTCATGATCCTCCCAAAAATGGATGGATCTGCCCGAGGCAGACCTCGTACCTCTTACAAAAGTCGAGAACCACCGTGTCCATTGGACCGAGTGTGAAGGGATAAGTATAAATGCTTTAGTATTCCTCCACATGCATCGTGATGTCATCGTTAGGACTGAGAATGACCACGTCCTTGACCTCCCATTTGCAATCCTCCCGGACCGCTTAGAGAGATTCCTCAGTAATGGAGCTGATATACCTCCACTCCTCCTCGCCTCGATCTCCTTATTTGGACACTTTTTTGACCTTAAGTCGTTATCTATGGAGCAGCCTCCGGGGATAAACTCTTTGAGAGGAGGTTCTGGGGCCGCTATTGGAAGAGTCACCTCGGTGTCTGCAGTTGGAGTAGAAGTTGAAGGAGTAGTGTTTTAAGGCATCGATTTTGAGGTTTTTGCCATCTTGACCTGAGAGTATGAAGGTTTGAAGGTTTGGTATAAAGTTTTGAAGCGTGATATGAATACTTGAAGATCCGGGATGAAGATTTGAAGATAAAATATGAACATTTGAAGATCAAAGATGAAGAAATGAAGATGTGGAGAACAATTTGTGAAGATCTGAAGGAGTGATGAACAAGTAAAAAATTCGAGGGTAGCTCAAGAAGATTCGAAATCAGAAAGTAAAAAAGTGAAAAAAGAAAACCAGACCTTTTATATGAAAGAAGTAATAAGTTCGTGACGTTTCACATTTGGTGCCTATCGAGGAAGGTCAATCGGCAGCTGACACGTGTCTGAAGTAAGAACGACGGGACGTTTCAGCGACTTGTCGACTCGCTTGTGGCGTACAAAGGAAGGAACCAAGGTCAATTAATCACTTCTAGTCGTTTCAATAAATCTACTCTCCGGAAAGTGAGGGGACTATCTTTGTACGGGTAAAATCGGGGATAAAGTTATCCTTGATTTCCTGATAAAGAAATAGGAGACGATATGGTTTATTGCAGGCTCGGGTACAACCGAGGGTTCCCTAGTGTAACGACCCAGCCGGTCGTTTTGAGTATTTTAGCTTCGATCCCCTTTTTATTGCCTCCTCTATGTTATATTGTGGTTATTTGACTTGCTGGGGGTGTTTGGTTTTGGTTTCGGGTGAGTTTCAGAGTGAAATATGACATATAGTCCTTAAGTTGGAGCTTTAAGTTGAAAGAATTTACTGTAGTTTGAATTTTGTATAGACGATACTGGAATAGAGTTTAGACGGTTCAATAGCTCCGTATGATGATTTTGTTCTTAGGAGCGTGTTCGTATGCTGATTTGGAGGTCCGTAGGTCATTTCGGCTTGAATTGGCAAAAGTTAGAAAGTTGAAGGTTTGGAAGGTTGGAAAGTTTGACCAAGAGTTGAATTTATTGATATCGGGGTCGGATTCTGATTCCGGAAGTTGAAATAGGTCCGTCATGTCACTTATGACTTGTGTGAAAAATTTGAAGTCAATCGGAGTTGTTTTGGTATGAATCCGCATTAGTTTTGGAATTGGGAAGTTCATAGTTTCATAGGCTTGAATTGGGTTGCGATTTGTAAAATCGATGTTGTTTGATGTGATTTTGACCTTGAGAAGGCTGTTATGTGTTTTGGAAATTGTTGGTATATTCAGACGGGGTCCCAGGGGCTCCGGGTGTGATTCAGATCGAATTCGGAACAAGTTTGGACCTTGTGTGATTGCTGACGGTTGCTGCCTCTGGTGCAACCGCACCAGCGCATTTTGGGTCACAGGTGCGGCACCGCATGAGAGACCCTTGAGCCGTGTGAAATGAGGCAGCCCAGGACTGGGCTTGCAGGTGCGAACACCTAGACGCAGGTGCGCCTCCGCAGGAGCGGACTTGCCTTCGCAGAAGCGGAATTTGGGGAGCAGCCTTGGGCAGGATCGCAGATGCGGTCGTTCCTCCGCAGAAGCGGGCTCGCAGATACGAGTAATTATCCGCAGAAGTGGAACCTCAGGGATTAAGTTGGAACCGCACCTACGATGGATTTTCCGCAGGTGCGGCGTCGCAGAAACGATTGAGTGACCGCAAATGCCGAATCACTAGGTAGAAAATGCTTAATTTCAAGGGTTTGGTCTCATTTTTATTTTTGGATCTAGAGAGCTCAGTTTGTGGCAATTTCTCGAGAGATTTTCAAGGGAATTGTTGGGGTAAGAAATTCTAACTCGATTTTGGCTATATTACATGAATCTATTGTTGTTTTCATAATTTAATTATTGTTTTGAGGTGGAAAATTGAGGAAAAAATTGTGAAACTCCGTAGGCAATTTTTGGGGATTTGAAAATCGGTTTGAGGTTGGATTTGAGTAATTCTTATATGGTTGGACTCGTTATCGGATGAGTGTTCGAATTTTGTAATTTTGGTGGGGTTTCGAGATGTGGGCCTGGGTTGACTTTTTGAGTTAACTTTTTATTTCTTTGCAAATTTCATAATTTTATTGTTCGAAATAGTTTCCTATAGTTATATTTATGGTAAGAAGTTGTTTTAGCTATATTCGGGTCGTTCAAAATTGGATAATCGAGGGAAAGACTTACTAGTGGATTGAGTTAGCGTGTTTTGAGGTTAGTGTATTGCCTAACCTTGTGTGGGGGAATTAACCCCTAGGATTTGTGTTGGGTTGTGATAACTGTGATATGTGAAAGCCGTGTACGCAAGGTGACGAGTGCGTACACGAGCTAAATATGGAAATCTACCGGTTTTAGCTATAAATTCCTTTCATGCCTTAATTGAGTTACCTAATCATGTTATATTCATCATCATTAGTCTATTTTCACATGCTCTACTTGTCTTATCTTTTTTTTGTTAATTGCTCTACACGTTTAGTCGAAGTTCTTTCTTCCTTTACTCCACATTCTTCATTTAATCGTTGAATAATTACTTGAAGTTGTTATTCTTGGAATATCTTGTTGTTGAAATTGGTATTGAGTTATAAGGGCCGTGATTCACATTGAGACAAAGTGTTAAGTTGTGAAATACTGTTCTTGTTGAGTTATTCACTTACGGTTGTTATTGTTGATACTCTTGTGCACATTGTGGTTGAGCCATGGGCTACTTCTTGTGAAATACTATTGTTGTTGGTTTCTTGGCAAGTTGTTATATTGGACACTTGAGGTGTGATTTGTGATATTGATATGCATGCGGTGATATAAGATTTCGGGGTTGAAACGCATGTGGTGAGATAAGATGGGCTTGATACAAGTGTTTCTAGTAGGGAAATTACTTGAAGCCACGCGGTGTGGTAAGATGGGCTAAAACATGGGATGCTATTTCGAAAAAATAATTTTCAAAATTAAATGCAAGGCTACCGCGGTGATTTAAGGAAAGATTGTGAATTATTCTTGTGAATTGAGACTACGAGGTGGTACCTCAGTAGTGACTCTTGTTGGTATTTCTCTAATACTTCACTTGTGTTTGGCTGTTTTTTTTCCTTGGCATAACATTCCTTATTTTCTTCTGTGATGCATTATTTGCCTTAGTCTGTTTAGTAAATTTTGGTATATTCCTTACTTATTTCATTTCCATTGTTATTATTATTGCACTGTTAAATTACTCGTTCTGTCTCTTATTTATTCCAATAGGGCCTTGATCTGACCTCGTCACTACTCTACCGAGGTTAGTCTTGGCACTTACTGGGTACCGTTATGGTGTACTCATGCTATGCTTCTGCATATCTTTTGTGCAGATTCAGGTACCTCTTACCAGTCCAAGCACCGGTGAGTTGAGTTCGTACTTGGAGACTTCAAGGTACACCTGCCGGTGCCCGTAGGCCTCGGAGTCACCCTCTATCTATTTATATATCTTCCTTCTTTTATTAGATACAGTTGTATATGGATGATGATGACACCGTTGTAGAGCTTGTGACTCGATATCACCAGATTTTGAAAAAATTGTATATGCTAAGTTATGGAGTTTTCTTTATTGAAGTTGTTGAGTATTTGAGAGTTTATTTGGCATATCAGTTATATTCCTCATGTTTGTTAGGCTTACCTAATCTTAAAAACTATGTGCCATCACGACATCCTACGGAGGAAAAATTGGGGTTGTGACACCCAGACTAAAGCCCCGGAACGAATGACGCACCAAGATTTGGACATGAAAGGAATTGAGCTAGAGCAAAACGAAGAATCGAAGCTAAAGGAAAGACGGTTAAAAAGAAAAAATGAGGAGCCGAAATATGCGCCCTCAACCGGATATTACGACACAAATCTAGTATGATGTCGGCTGCGTATCGTGATTTACTAGAGGAGAACGATTTTTACTTTATTTATACTTGTACTAGGATTGAAACTCCCGTACTATATAAAGGGGAGATCCTGTTCATTTTTCATTCACTGTTGGCACGCATACCAAAGCAATAAAGTCAACTTTTGTTCTTTAATTACTATTCGAAGTGTTCTTGAGCTGCTTATTTATTTAGTTACAACCATGCCCGTTTCGAGGGCTTGATTGGAACCAACTTTCAGTGTTCATCATAAAACCAGGCTTAATTATCCATCACGTTTGATTTGATCGTTTGGTTTTTCTTTAATTCAATTATTTGCTGTTATTAGATATTCGTGTTAAATCAAATCATATATCCTTTAAAGTGCATATAAATTTAATTATTACTCATTTTAAGGGTAAACAGTCCAAACTTTTTAACCCACTTCTATTCGTTTTTCCTATATTTTTGTGACAATGTATGAGACAACTCTATTTTCACACATATATTGTGAAATTTGAATCGAAATGCGATAATACTCCTGTCAGAAAAGTGCACTTTATGAAATGATCGATTTTGTACGATATGAAAAATACCTTACCGAGGAAACAAAACCTTGATTTTGTACGATGTGAAAGATATCTTACACCGAAGAAACAAAACCTCTGTCCATAAAAGTATAGATCATCTATTTCTGCTCTGTATTGATGGTACCTGTCAACACGTAAATATTACTTCCTGTGTTTAATTTTTTTTTTTTTGTTTTTTCAATTAGGAATATGAAAGTTAAAGTTCTTAATTTTGATCGTAAAAATTAAACATAAGTTTTTTAATTTTTTAAAAATAAAATTTATACTCCTTCCCTTTCAATTTATATGTATCTATTTACTTTTTAGTCCGTTCCAAAAAAATGATCCATTTTCTTATATGGAAAATAATTTACTTTTATGCAGTGATTTATAACCACACAAAATATATATATATATATATATATATATGTGCCTCATTTTACACCACAAGTTCAAAAGTCTTTCTCTTTTCTTAAATTCTGTGCCCAATCAAAGTGGTTCACATAATTGAAACAGAAATAGTATATTTAAAAACTAGATACAAAATATTATAAGTTATAATAATACAAAATAGTTATAAAACATTTAAGATATCAACGTTAAAAAATGAACATCGTAGATTTCCCAAATAATAATATAAACACATAACTTAAAACAGAGGAAATACTATTATTTTGCTTTCTTCTAAGTTATTTCGTCGAAATAGTATTATGATTTGTATTAGCAATTTGTGTTCGAAATAATTTCTGCAAAAATAAACAAAAAAGAAGCTGAAACATATTAAAGACAGAATAAATAAAAATTCAAAGCCCAGAAAACTACGTTTCTTTAAGGAATTTAATCCCCTCACTGCTTCCCAAGGTTATTGGATTAATCCCTCACAGGATAGAACGGAACAACTATTCTGTAATACCAGCAATGAAAATTACAGAACTTTGTCGAACTCAACAAACGGCAGTAAATCACACTTATGCTTATGTTTTACTTTGAAAAATAGTGCAGAAATGCAGAAGAGAGAGGGGGGAGAGTATACAGATTTTCGGTGGGGAAAAATGAGGAAAAATCTCTGAATTTATAGCCAAACAGTCTGGGTTGAATCGGTGCGAAGGTACCTGTTCACATGAGGTACCATTTCGGCAGAAGTCTAGTCGTGAATTTTAAATTCAAAACGACCGTTAGGAAATTAAACGTGAAATAAAATCCGCGCAAAAAAAATATATCAGGAAAATGAAAATGAATAACGAAAAACAAAAAATAAATTTGGTCCAAAAAATTATCAATCAGTCACATCAATTGATCGAATCTGAATCATAAGCCAAAGCCGAGCCGAGCGAGCGACAATGACGATAGCGCTAGGCATCACTTCTTCTCAACTCTTTAAGAGCTAGAAGATGTGCTTCTCTACATAAGCACAATGATTTTCTTTCTATTTTCCGATGAGGGACAAAGTGCATTAGTGAAGGAAAACACTTCAAACTTTTCGTTTCCCTCTAAATCTTTCGGCTCCATTTCCTATTCACGTCTCTTTTCTAATTAGATAAAAACCCAACAATCCCCCACATCTGTGGGGAATGGCTATCTGAAGATATGCATGCATGAAAAACCGTGTGATTTACAAGTAAGGATTAATCGCATCTGGATAAGTAGGTTTCCTTTAAACTTTTCATAGTGAACTTATGTCATATATACTCGATCAATCAGTAGATTTGATATCTTTAAACCGTTGAACTTTGCTGTATACCTAGACAGCCATAAGTCACACAATCAACCCTTTAACCGCCTTTGGTTCTCATTGTTATGTTTGTTTCAGTTATGAACACCGCCTAGTTCATAAGTGCATAAAGAACTGGCCTTACAGAACTCTCCTTGAATCGACTTACACTTCACACTTATATAGGTGATTCCTAAATGTGTTATCCCATAGATACACTATTTGATATACTTTGTATCAAACTTAGAAACCATTAAAAAGTCTTAACGCTTTATCCTTGATACTGAACATTGTCTCACCACGAGAATAGACCAAAACTTTATTTGACAATGTTGAACCGTCACTAATGACTTTGTTTGATCTCCTTGAACCTAGATCTTGGGATCTCCAGTCTTC
Organism: Nicotiana obtusifolia; assembly: GCA_002018475.1. Lineage (NCBI taxonomy): Eukaryota > Viridiplantae > Streptophyta > Magnoliopsida > Solanales > Solanaceae > Nicotiana > Nicotiana obtusifolia. The sequence continues at coordinate 88,777 of MCJB01037133.1, read as the reverse complement.
TAGGTAGCGTTACTGCCACAGTGACTTGTCCTCGGCCACAGTCCCATTCCCTTCAGTGATAATCAACCGCCTCTCTATTTAGGCCTTTTGTAAGTGGATCCGATACATTATATTTTGACTTTACGTAGTCAATTGTGATAACTCCACTAGAGAGTAGTTGTCTAACGGTATTATGTCTTCATCGTATGTAACAAGATTTTCTGTTATACATAATGCTTTTAGCCCTTCCTATTGCCGTTTGACTATTGCAATGTATGCCTATAGGAGCCACCGGTTTAGGCCAAAATGGAATATCTTCCAAGAAATTCCGGAGCCATTCAGCTTCTTCTCCAACCTTATCTAAAGCTATAAACTCAGACTCCATTGTAGAGCGAGCAATGCATATCTGTTTGGATGATTTTCAAGAAATTGCTCCTCCACCAATGGCAAAAACATATCCACTTATGGACTTTGTTTGAGATGATCCAGTGATCCAATTTGCATCACTATATCCCTCAATTATCGCAAGATATTAGCTGTAGTGCAAAGCATAATCTTGGGTATGTCTTAGATACCCTAAAACTCGTTTCATTGCCATCCAATGAGTTTGGTCAGGATTACTTGTGTAACGACTTAGTTAACTTACTGCACAAGCTATATCAGGACGTGTACAATTTATGATGTACATTAAACTTCCCAACACACGGGCATAATCCAGTTGAGGTCTGCTTTGACCTATATTCTTTGTAAGAGCCATACTTACATCAATCGGGGTCTTTGCGAATTTGAAATCTAAATACTTGAATTTTTCAAGTATCATTTTAATGTAACGAGATTGAGACAATGCCAGTCCTTGAGGAGTCCTATGGATTTTAATTCCTAGAATTAAATCAGCAACTCCTAAGTCTTTCATATCAAACTTGCTAGCAAGCATACGCTAAGTAATATTTATATCCGCAATGTCTCTGCTCATTATTAACATTTCATCAACATATAAACATACAATGACTCTATGATTTGGAGTGTTTTTAATGTAAACACATTTATCACACTCATTAATCTTAAATCCATTTGCCAACATTGTTTGGTCAAATTTTGCATGCCATTTTCTGGGTGCTTGTTTCAATCCGTAAAGTGACTTAACAAGTCGGCATACCTTCTTTTCTTTTCTGGGAACCACGAACCCTTCAGGTTGTTCCATATAAATTTCTTCCTCCAAATATCCATTTAAAAAGGCTGTTTTCACATCCATCTGATGGATTTCAAGACCATACATGATGTCTAATGTTATTAGCACCCGAATAGATGTAATCCTCGTTACCGAAGAGTATGTATCAAAATAACCAAGAGCTTCTCGTTTTCTAAACCCTTTGACAAGTACTCTGGTCTTATATTTGACAATAGTACTATCAGCTTTCATTTTCCTTTTGAAAATCCACTTAGAAAGCAAAGGTTTATTTCCTGGAGGAAGATCAACCACAAGTATGATTACTTAATATGGATACTATCTCACTATTGACTGCCTCATTCCAATATTGTGCTTCGGAGAAAGACATTGCTTCCTTAAACATTTGAGGCTCATTTTTCCATAAAAATGTCAGGAAGTCTGGTCCAAAGGAAGTAATTGTCCTTTGACGTCTACTACGTCTTGGATTTTCCTCACTAAACATGCTTTCATTTGCTTCTTCTCGAGGTCGCTTAAATTTTTCACTACACGACTCACATTCATTTTTATACGGATAAATATTCTCAAAGAATTCATCATTATCGGATTCGATTACCCTATCAATATGAATGTCAGGATTTTCTGATTTATGAACCAGAAAATGATATGCCTTACTATTTCTTGCATATCCTATGAAGACTCAATCAACTGTTTTCGATTCAATCTTAACCCTTTTGGGTTTAGGAACTTGCACTTTCGCCAAACACCCCCACATTTTAAAATATTTTAAGCTGGGTTTCCTTCCCATCCATTTTTTATATGAAATGGATCGCGTTTTGCTATGGAGAACTCGATTGAGTATTTGGTTAGCTGTAAGAATAGCTTCTCTTCCAAAGTTCTAGGGTAAACCCGAACTTATCAACAAGGCATTCGTGATCTCCTTTAACGTTCTATTTTTTCTTTGCATAATTTCATTAGATTGCGGCGAGTAAAGGGCAGTTGTTTGGTGAATAATGCCATATTCCAAACATATTTCTTCAAAAGGAGATTCATATTCGTCACCCCTATCACTTCTCTTATCATTTTGATCTTTTTGTTTATTTGCGTTTCAACTTCATTTTTGTATTGCTTGAATGCTTCAATTGCTTCATCTTTACTATTAAGTAAATAAATATAGCAATATCTAGTACTGTCGTCGATAAAAGTTATGAAATATTTTTTTCCACCGCGAGATGTTATTCACTTCATGTCGCAAATATCTGTATGAATTAAGTCTAAAGGATTTGAATTCTTTTCAATCGGTTTTTAAGGATGTTTAACATACTTAGATTCCACACATATTTGACATTTCAAATTATCGCATTCAAATTTAGGCAATACTTTCAAGTTAACCATTTTTCATATAGTTGTGAAGTTGATGTGACCTAAACGTGCATGCAATAAATTATTTGACTCAAGTAACTAAGAAGAAGCTTGAACTTTATTGATATCATTAGCTATTACATTCAAATTGAAAAGGCCCTCAGTTAGGTAACTTTTTCCTACATACACATCATTCTCACTTATTACAACTTTTTCAGAAACAAACACACACTTAAATCCATTCTTGATAAGAAGTCCAGCAGAGACCAAATTCTTGCGAATTTAAGGAACATGGAGAGCATTGTTTAGAGTTACAACTTTGCCCGAATTCATCTTCAAAGATGTCTTCCCAACTCCTTCAATTTTCACTGTTACGGAGTTCCCCATAAAGATAGTCTAGTCGGACCCTGGGGGAACATAAGAGGCAAATAACTCGTTGTTAGCACAAACATGGCGAGTGTCTCCAGAATCAATCCACCAGTCCTTGGGATTTCCTACCAAGCTGTATTCAGATAGAATGGCACACAAGTCCTCAATTTCATCATTCTTTTCAACCATGTTTTCTTGACTCTTCTTTTTTTCCTTCTTCGGTGCACGGCAATCCACAGCCTTATGTCCAACCTTTTCAAAGTTTTGGCAATTACCTTTGGATTTCTTCTTGCTCGGGTAATTCTTTAGACCAGACGGCTTCTTTCTCTTTCTGTTGCTTGTGGACGCTTCCTCAATAATATTTGCTCCCATTATTGTTGAGTTACCACGGGACTTCTTCTCGGAAGCCTTCTTGTCCTCTTCAATCCTTAGACGAACAATAAGGTCTTCAAGCGTCATCTCCTTGCACTTATATTTGAAGTAATTCTTAAATTCCTTCCAAAGTGGAGACGACTTTTCAATAAATGCCGCAACTTGAAATGCTTCATTTATGACCATACCTTCAATCAAAAATTTATAATTAGTAAAATAATCAATATCTTGAATTAAAATATTGACTCAGTTTATACCTTCAGCAAGGAGGTCATGAACAATAACTTGCAATTCTTGGACTTGCATTATGACAGATTTGCCATAAACCATTTTGAAATCTAGAAATTTGGCGGCCACAAACTTTTTAAGTCCAGTATCTTCAGTCTTGTACTTCTATTCAAAAGCATTCCACAACTCTCTTGATGTTTTCATGATGCTATAAACATTATACAAGTCATCTTCCAAGCAACTTAAAATATAATTTCTGCATAAGACGTTAGAATGTTTCCATGCCTCCGTGACCACAAATCGCTCATTTTCAGGAGTTTCTTCTCCCAGAACTTGAACGTCCTCGCTGATAAAGCAATGCAAACTGAGTGTGTTTAAGTAGAAGAACATTTTCTGCTTCCAGCGCTTAAAGTCCACGCCGAAAAACTTTTCGGGATTTTCTGCCGATGCTATCACCAGTGCAGGCATTGTGCGACTTGAAGATGCAGTTGCCATTGTAGCAGTAGTAGTCCCAACAGAACCATTCTGTTGTTCTGTACTTGTTGTTATTTTTCTGTACAAGAAATTAACACAACCAGAATTAGTAAGTCGGTGAAGTTTTTATATCTTTAAACCAAATACAAACAAGCGAGTAGAAAATCACAAGGATTCTGATCTTGCATTTAGAAAGTCACAAAGACTTTAATCTCAAACTAGAGTAGAAAATCTGAAGATTTTAATCTCCAAAACGGGAGTAGAACATCGCTAGGATTTTGTCTCCCAAAGCAGAAAGTAAGATGACATAGAATATAAAATATAAATTCCTTAAGCTTGTTAGGAACCTATATTTGAAAATAATTTGTGCAAAAACAAAACAAAACAGAAGCAGAAATAAAATAAAAACAGAATAAATAAAAATTCCTAGCCTAATAGAAAATTGTGTTTCCTTAAGGAATTTAATCCCCTCATTATTGCCCAAGGTTATTGGATTAATCCCTCCCAGTATAGAACGGAACAACTATTCTGTAATACTGGCAATGAAAATTACAGAACTTCGTCGAACTCAACAAATGACAGTATATCACACTTATGCTTACGTTTTGCTTTGAAAAAAATAGTGTATAAATGCAGAAGAGAATGGGGAGAGTATGCAGATTTTCGGTGGTGAAAAATAAGGCAAAACCTCTGAATTTTTAGCCAAACAGGAAAAAGAAAATGAATAACAGATAACGGGAAATAAATTTGGTCCAAAACTTATTAATCAATCATATCAATTGGCCGATTTCGAAACCGAATCTGAAGCCGAAGCCGTGGCTAGGCTGAGCGATTGACGACGACGACGCAAGGCACCACTTCTTCTCAACTTTTTAAGAGCTAGAAGATATGCTTCTCTATATAAGCATAAAGATTTTCTTTCCATTTTGCCGATGAGGGACAAAGTACATTAGTAAAGGAAAACACTTCAAATTTTTCGTTTTCCTCCAAATCTTTTTCCTCCATTTTCCATTCACACCTGTTATCTAATTAGATAAAAAAACCCAGCAATTTGTTTCAATTAAATTGCCATCACCGCTAGACTTTTTCTTATCCATTCATCATCTTGCAAAACACAAAGGGCTCGTTTGATACGAGTGACAAGGGATAATTAATCCCGAAGTTAAATTTGAGATGAGTTTATCTCATGTTTCATTGGGATACAATCATAATATAATTATCCCGGGATTAATTATATTAGGATTGTAGTGTTTTCCATAGGAGAGTGAGATAACTAATCCCCAAATAATTAATCATGCGATAACTTATTTCTTAACCAAACGACCACAAAGAGAATGGGATGGACCCTACCTCCAAAAGTTACACCAAGACTGTAACATAGAGTCTTCATGAAAACTATGAAAGAGGCTTTACTATGCAAGAACTACTTCCATATCTGCTTTATTACAATTAACTTACAAAAAAGTTAGACTTGTCAAATCTTCTTCTAATGTTAGGTAATTGTATGACCCAAATATTTAGATCTAGGTTTATACAATATAAAGTAGGGTTTATCCTAGCCGATATTAATATCCAAAAGGTAGATTGGTTGTTTTTGTAGTAGCGTCTCACATGTGCTATTTGAGTAGCAATAAATAACAACAATAACAATATAATTAATGATCCAAGAATAAGGTGGATGGCAATAAAAAGTTATTTATGTAAATAAATGGATGTGGGTCACCCGAAAAAGGCAAAATTCCTTAATATATCTGCTGACAATGAGGGATGATGATGAGCCTTTGAATATTTGGATCCTCCTTGGATCGGGGATGAAAAGATAGACCAAGACACAACAAGGTAAAGTTTGTATATATGTGATAAAGGAAGAATATTTAAAGAATGTCAATGTATTATTTTTTACAATGAGTGTCCAATCCCCCACTATGACTACATATCTTTCTATTTATAAGGGTACATAGACCACAAAACCCTAAGTAGTACAACTGAGAGGCATATTCTCTGGAATATTCTCTAGAGAACCATATTCCTAAAACTAGCCATTATCTCTTAGTAAGGGGAGTGATCGTTCTTGTCGTTGTCCTCTGTCGAGCCACCTCAACCTCATTGACGACATGCTGTTGTTTCATGACGTCATGCATTCAAAGCAAAGTCATTGTATCCTGATGACGACACATGGCGGCCTTCGAAGACTTTCTCAATGTTGACTTGGTCCACATATAATTAGGATAATTTTAGCCCATATAGTTAGTCTCTCCGCTTGTTGAGGTCATCCTCGCGGGCGAGTTCAATGAGCGAATACTAGCGGTCGTGGTCATTGTGAAGAACGAGCGACATGCCATTTTATGGACCGTATATTTCAAAATTACAATCTTCTTTGGGTGATGTATTAAGACCGTCTTGTCAAGGAACACGTCATGATTACGCCTGTTCCCGACGCATCTCTTCGATTCACGTGCAGCTTTCAATTAGCTCTACCGTTTCGATTCTAGTAGCAATTATGATGAACCATTTTGGGATCGACGCCCTCTCCTCTATAAAAAGGGGATGGCTTTACCGAATTCAGACTTTATATTCTCTGAACTTCTCCTTTGCATTCCCTTACATTCTCTAGAATTCCCCTTTTACATTTCCTTCCCTTGTTCCTTAACTGTTCTTCATATTCCCAGTTTTACTTTCTGCTCCTTTCTTAGCTTCCACAACCATTTCAAATATTCCTTCTGAAGTAAGTGGGGAGAAACACCCCATCTCATTGGCTGTTGTATTTCCCGTCCCTAGGGAAGATACCATCGCCGCTGCTAAAGAGGAGGCTCTCCCTTCAGGGAAGGAGATCATCCCCCGTAACCCTGATGCTAGATCTGATTTTCAACAGCCGCTGGATGTGAAGATTGGAAAATTTTGATAAATTCTAGGCACTTGGCTGAATTCAAATCCAAGTTTGGTCTTCCCGACCATGTAGAGTTAATCCCTGCTGGTGAGGACGAAGTGAACGTTCACCGTCCTATGTATTGTTCTCCCTACACCTACCCATTTGTCATTGGCTATTCGTTCCCCCTCTTTCCATTGGTGGAGGAGTTTTGCCTCCATTATAATGTTTTCCCTGCTCAGCTCGCCCCCTTATGTTTACAGGTGATCAAGGTGCTATCAAAGTTTGCCGAACTTGCTGGGGTCGAGGTCACAATGCGGCACTTGGTGCATCTATTTGCGCCTAGCTTCTATCGAGGGGCGATGTTGAATCTTTGACATCTTGGGGGAAAATGTTTGGTGCTGAAGATGGATGATAAAAATAGCCGACAGTTCTAGCTCGACTATCTTTGTCAAGACTGAGGCCATTGTGGCTAATGTTGTTGGTTTTCTTGATCCTGGGACCATACACGTATGTGTTCTTGTTTTTTGTGGTACCCTTTCAAATACTTTGTTCATCCTAAGTTGGTCGATTAATCCTCCTTCTCCTACAGCCACTAGTCCACCTCCTCCGTTGGTGGCACATCTTGCTGGTTGGGTTAGGCAGGTTCTCCCCTATACCGTAGGGATTTGTGACTAGCCGAGCTTCTTTCAGAAGTTCAAACTAGCCCTCCCCTCGACAGGTAATCTCCTTCTTTTTCTCGTTATCATATTTGTATTGGCTTGCATCGTTTCACTCAACTTTTACACTTTTTTCTAGGTTCAGT
>MCJB01037133.1:54455-77113 GCA_002018475.1 Nicotiana obtusifolia | reverse complement strand
TGTGAAGGAGGTTGTATCTAGCAGCCTGGATTTTCAGCTTTTTGGCTTCCTTTTTGTCGTTTGGAAGGGCGTCATCTTGCAAATAGTTTATAATACAATTGCGCCAGTCCCAAGTTAAATTTATAGTTTTTACCTCGATGTGGTCCAACGTCGAGCTGAGAAGATGAACTACACTCTTATCCCCGAAAGATATGCTTTTCGTGGCAGCCGCCAACTCGGCGAGATCTTCTACTTCGGCGTTCTGAGTTCGTGGAATTTGCTCGAGTTGGCACTCATCAAAATTGGGTAGCAATCTGTCTCTGCTCTTTGATTTGGAAAGTCCCAGTAATTTGGTTGACCACGAGCTGAGAATCGCCAACGAAGCTTCAATCTCTTCGCTCCGTACTTGAGAACTAGTCTTACTCCTACAATTACGGCCTCGTACTTGGCCTTATTGTTAGTCAAATCTGGGCACCTTATGGATTGGTGAATTATCTTACTGATGGGAACTTCGAGCACGAGTCCCAGTCTGGACCGGTATGTATTGGATGCGCCATCGGTATGTAGGACCCAAAGGTCCTATGTTTGAAGAGAGGTTTGAATCGCTTCTTTTTCAGCCCCGAGCATTACTTTCGCGCTAAATTCTGCAACGAAGTCGGCGAGCACTTACGACTTTATTGCTGTGCGAGGCTGATAAGTGTTGTCGTGCTCACTTATTTGGCCAACCTCCCTAACAGCCCGGGTTTGTGTAATATGATTCTTGAAGTGAAAGTGGTGACGACGAGATCGGGTGGCATTGAAAATAAGGTCTGAGCTTTCGTGAAGCAATGACCAGGGCCAGGGCCAATTTCTCGAGGTGAGGGTACCTCGTCTCGACGTCGACAAGTGTTTTACTGATATAATAAATTAGAGACTAATGTACTTTTGTCTTCTCAAACTAAGACAGCACTTGCTGCTACTTCCGAGATGGCAAGGTAAACGAGGAGGCGCTCCCCGGGCTCGGGCTTTGAGAGCAAGGGTAGTGAGGATAAGTACGCCTTCAATAATTGCAATGCTTGTACAGACTCGGGCATCCACTCGAGGCTGTTATCCATTTTTAGTATGCTGAAAAACCTATGTCATCTACTGGATGACCGTGAGATGAATTTGGATATGATAGCAATTCAACCGGTCAGTCTCTAGACTTGCTTCTTAGTGGTCAGTTGTCTCGGTATCCCGTCGATAACCTTAATTTGATCTGGTTGACCTCAATCCTTCATTGTGATACCAAGAAACCCAAAAAGTTGGTCGATGTGTGGCAGCGGGAATGAATCTTTTGGGCATGCATTGTTTTGGTCTGTGAAGTCCACGCACATCCTCCATTTTCCGTTTTTCTTTTTGACCTTCACTACATTGGTAATCTATTGGGGTACATCACCTCCCTGATGGAGCTGTTTTCCAATAACTAATCTACTTCTTCGTGGATGGCATCATTGATGGTGGGGTTGAACATTCGTCGGACTTGCCTTATCGGGGGGTAGAAAGGGTCAATATTTAGCTTGTTTGTGGCAATTTCTTTAGGGATGCCTGGCATATATGTGTGACTAAAGGCAAATAAATCTGCATTATTTACTAAGAATTGACTAAATTTACCTAGGTCTCGGAGTTTGCAGCCGATATAGGCCTTTTTGTTGAGGTCGTTACGATCTATTTGGATAGAGTCGAGGTTTTCTATGGTCGATCCTGCCACTTCGACTACCTCCGGGTCCATACATTCATAATGCCTTCTTTAGCTTCGACCTGCAGCGACCTTGAGCCGGCTGATTGCTATGCTTCCTTTTCCTTTTCTTTCTTTTGTTGAATTATTGTGCCGTCCATGTTGGTTCGGTAGCATTCCCCTGATGTGCATTGTTCGCCCCCTATGCGGAATATTCCCCAAGCCGTTGGGAATTTTGTCACTTGGTATAAGCTGGAGGGGACGACTCTCATAGGATGTATCCATGGTCGTCCCACGATAGAGTTATATGCGGTGTCCTGGTCCATGATATGGAATGTTGTCTCCATAGTCACCCCATCGGCAAGGACGGGGAGTGTGATCTCTCCCGAATTTCATTTAACTGCATTATTAAAACTGGTTAGTGTAATGCAGCGTGGCACTATCTTATCCTCGAGTCTCATCTGTGCGAGGACACGGGGATGGATGATGCATGCTCCATTTCCGTCATCTACCATAATTCTCCAGACATCAGTATCTAAAATTCGTAGAGTAATGACTAGTGTGTCGTTGTAAGGAAAAGTCAAACTATCGGCATCTGACTCGTCGAAGATGATACTTTCTTCGAGTTCATCATACTGTTCGTGGGTGATCGATCTTTTGAGCTTGTGAATGGCGGTGAATTTGATGTCGTTAATTGAGGCTGTTGATACTCAACTTTGCCCTCATATTTTTAAATAAGTATATATACTTTCAAAATGTCATTTTGATTTACAAGAGCTATACAAGTATTTTCTATAATTTTTCATAATTTTTAGAGCTTTAAAAATTGATTTCCTTGCATTTAAATTACTTGATTACTTATAAATTATCTCTTTAAATTGTTTTAGGATGACTTATTCATCCAAATTTATTATATGTATCCATATATATATGCTTCCTAATATTTTACTTTGTCTTATATAATTATATCTGTATTTTAAAGATATTTTACACTATTTTACAATAATAGCCTATATTCTATACATAATTGTATTTATTATATTATTTATACTAAAATAGAATTTTTATATTTTTATAATGTCAAGCTAGTATTCTAAATTATTTTACTACATAAGTGATGTTTTTATTGTTTATTAATTTCTTTTATAAATTATTTTTAAAAATAATTTCGCATATTCAATTTATAGCCCCAATATAGGGCTAATTTCGGATCAAATTTGGCCCAAATCATTAGCCCAACACCCCCAGCCCAATCCAAAGGACCCTTGTGACCAACCCGGTCGACCCGTCTAAATGACCCGCCCCGCTCCTCTTTTTATCTTGGCCGTTGATCTCAAATGATCAACGACCCCTAATAAACTAACCCCTTTCCATATATCCCTCCCCTCCGACCCTAATCCCATTTTCCACACTTCAGCCGCCTCTACTCTCTCTATTCCCCTCTCCTTTTTTCCAAACCCTAGTCGCTTTATCCCTAGATCCTCTCCCAATTCGGCCCCAATATGAAATCCCTTCGTGATTCTCTTGCCTTATTCTGTTATTACTCACGCGTTCATAGTGTTACTTAGTAAATTTACCTAACTTTGGTAAATACCACCTTTCAAGACGGGTCTAATTTGGCTCTAATATTGTGAAGATCTGGCCGATATTTCATCTATATATTCTCTACGATGAACGATTCTTGTATTTTTGACCAAATTCATGGTCACTAGACTAAATTAGGGTTTAAAATTTCGATCTCTCCTTTGCCGGCTCTGCTACTGATTGCATGCGATATTTTCTTTCCTTATACATGTTTAATCAATTGTCTTCCTTGTTTGTTCATTCAATTTCAACACTATATAAACCCCTCCCCAATTTCCCCTTTAGGACAAACTCTAATTGCTAAAAAACTACTACTGTCTTTCTTATTCTTGCCTTACACTATTCTGAAACTTAAACTCTTGGCCGGCTGAAAGCCAAAGCCACCGGAATTCAATTATTCGACCTTTCTCTGTGCGAGCACTGCCCGGGGTTCATCTGAAACCCTTGGGAACTCTGACACACTGAGATTTTGGGGTTCTACTGTTTGTTTGCTACTGACAATCGAGATATTGCTGAAATTGTTCCTTGTTTACTCATTTGTCAATTATTAACTAGTAAGCACCTATGACTTTTGCAATTCCATTCTCTTTTTGTTTGAGTTCCTACTCTGCATATCTATGTCTCTGAGTTTTTTTATAAACCAACATGGTATTGTATGCTCTGAAGCTCTTCTTGAGGCTCTATACCCTCCAGTAATCAAATTTGCTTATTTATTGCCTTGATTCTGTTTTCTTTAGCCTGTATGCTCCAATGTGTGTGTTCAAATGCTTATTACCGTTGCTTATTCTGAGTTTAGCTTCTTGCCTTATTCTGTACTCTTGTGAAGGGTCGAGTCATGTCCAGAACCTGTTCTAATTCCTGTTGAATCAATCATGTGTAGCTTAATACTTTTCTAGAGTTAACTCCTGATCATGTCATTAGCCTAAACATGCTTTCCCTGAACTAATGTGTGTTCCCTTCCTTGACTTGTATCTTTGTGATAAATCAATGCATGTGTTTCAGACCTTGTTGAGTCATTCCTGTCCAACTTGCTAAGTTCCTGAGACCGTACTAATTAGCTAAGGCATGTTTCCATGCCATTTAAGTTCTAATGTATGTTTGACTTGTGCAATCCTGTGCTCTTTATCATTGTTTGAAACATTAGGGTAAACCTCATATCTGGCATTCTTCTCCCATATGGGACTAAGCCTAGTGTAGGCTAGTCCCGCTAACCTATATTTGACATATTCTTGCCCATTATGAGTCCTGGTACTATCTAAATCTTCATGTATGATTGATAATATTAAATTTCCTCATGCCCAGTTAAGTGAGTTCATAAGCCTATTTGTTATGATCACACTTGCACTAGACCCTCATGCTAGAAACTACACTTGCTTCTGTCTGTGATTCTACAAGATTCCTCTCTCGAGATTGTATTTTATGTTGATCTTAGATCATATTATATTCTGAAACTCTACTTGGGATTGTCTGTTAGTTTGTGATGTTCCATCCAGCCTTTTGAACTTTTAGCATCTCATGTATATAACTCTGTGTGATCTCGTCTATCTTCTCTGGTTTAAACCACTGCTAGTTGCAGTCCTAAGAACTAAGTGTGTGGACTTCAAGTGGTCTGATTAATTTATGTGCAATTTGTTATCCATATGGTTAAGTTTGGCACTGCTGGGTAAGTTAGTTCCCCCTTCAGACTTAGTATGGGTCTGTGTTCGAGTCATGCATCTGATACACTCTAATGTCCTGGGCTGTAACGAGGTTTGTGTTTACCATTTTGTATGAGGAATGAGATCACTGAAGACTCCGAAGTTGCTGGGTTATTCCTCTTTGCGCCTGCTCTGCTTATTGGGCCTGTACTCATTTTAACTTGTACCATTTTGAGCATGTATTCTTTATTTTGGGCCTGTAATAATTTGTAATAACGAATAATGGGGAGATTAATGAAAGGGGCTAGGGTATTCTAATATTTGCATGAAAGGGTAGAAAACATGCCTATAGGGTTTGTGTGTTATATTGGCTATTTCGTTCAGCATGACTTGTTTGTTATTTCGTTTGGTATGTTGCACTGGTAGAAAGCATGCCTATAGGAACCTAAATGCGTTACCAGCTAACATCAGAAACATGTCTATAAAAATATAAGTATTTCACTTGTTCACATGCTTTATTTCTATACACTATTAGATAGCATGCCTATAAGATTCAAATATCATTGATTATTTGCTCAACTTGTGCTATTGATGTGCGATTGTTAGATAACATCCCCATAGGATCGTGTTAAGTAATTAAGATCTACTTCCATCGATACTCATCTAGATACCATGTCTATAGGGCCTTAATTGATTAATCAAATTGATGTTCTTGTCACCCTACCCACCTAGACAACATGCATATAGGAATAAGCATGACGAATCTGTGTTCAAAAATCAACTACTAGAGAACCTGCCTATAGGGTATTGCTACTCGCTTAGAAAGTATGCCAATAGGATCAAAAATGTGTAATTCTGAGTTTTCCAGTGGCTTTACAGCCCCAGACACGAATCACCTAGAGATCATGTCTATTGGCTTAAATAGTCTGCAATTTCGACAATTTGAGTAGCAGCACTGCCCATAAGATTTTATTAAGCCATATGATCACATAGAAGCCATGCCTATAGGTTTTAAACGACTTTCATACATCTTAATTCTAAAATTGCTCACGACTCCTCACTGCATAATTTGAAATCTGTTTGCGTGCCTTTGTTTATATGTGTGGAGGTTAACTTGAGCCTTTAATTGTACTTATGTGTAGTCCTACATCTTTTTGAATGTTTGCTAGTTTTATCATCTTGAGCACCCTAAGCGAAGTCTAGAACCACCTAAATAGTAGATCCGAAGCCTCCTGGACCATTGGCATAGGACAGGTAGTGCACACATAGGGTACGACTTAGAAATGAATTAGAACGCCTTTAAGTAAACAACTTCAACATAGTAATCAGGTAGCAGGAGATGATAGTCTGTTCCCGCTGAATAATACAAGCAACTCCTACCTAAAGGGAGTTGCGAAGTATTATTTATGTTGCAGGGGGTGACCCTTTAGGCTAAAAAACTTAGGACCCCCCCTTTTCCCTTATATGCTTGCTAAAGGATTTAGTCGTTAAACATAGACCAACGCATTTGTAGTCTTTATAATCTTTAAAACTTGTATCAATTATTCATATAGTTTAATAATTCCTTTTCTTACACTGGTTTACATTACAATAGGACTTTCAACTTTCATATTTTTCTTTACTTATGTGCTCGTCTATTTTAATCATATAATCCACATAGTATAAAATTCAGCCGGGAACCACAGTTGTGGACCTCGATGAGTGCCTAACACCTTCTCTTTGAGGTAATTTGAGCCCTTACCGATCTTTGGTGGCGTTGACTAGTCAAATAGAGTCATTTGCAAATAGGTGCCTTAGCACACCTTAAACCGTTAGGTGGTGACTCTTCTCTTTTATTACCCATTTAAAAGAGTTGTCACACGTCGAAACCCGCTTTCATGAGAAAATGGACCGTGATAGAGGCGTCGTCGCTACCACCAGTGATCATGTTAATGGTACGAGCTGGCGAAGGCGACTTTGGTAGACCTGGTCGTTCTCGACCCTTTGCTAAAGTGATCCTACCTTTGTCGTTGAGCAGTTCTTTGAGATGCCCTTGTTGCAGCAGGTTTGCTAGTTCCAGTCTTAGGGCGATGAGATCTTCTATTTTGTGTCCACGTTCTTGGTGGAACTCTCATAGGGCATCATATTTCCTTGTGTTTGGGTCCAACATCATCTTTGGTGGCAATTTGAACTTTGTTCCTAGCTTCTTGAGAGCGTAGACCACTTATGTCGGCGACACACTACCTCGATCGTTCCTGTGAGTGCCTGATCTCGGCCAAGACGGGCCATCTTCATAATTAAAGGAGGGAATCCGGGTGTCCTGACATAGGGCTGGTGTCGTTCCATGCCTGGCCGTGATACCAGATGGTCTCTCCTCATATTATCCCTACGTTCTTTTCTGGGATCAGATTGTATCGGGTGAGCCATCGAGTTGGTCCATTGAGGTCGTCGTCGCCTGCTCTGACCTCGACATAGTAGACATTGTGTATTTCATCCTAAGTGGCTGGTGGATACTTCATTAACCGACTCAATAACTTTCTGGTCGCCCTCGAACCCTCTCTACTCAACCCATTTTGAAAGGCTGCCATGGTCATCGCTTCGGAATAAGGTCATCCTCACCCTGTTGAATCGGGTGAGGAAGTCCCTTAGTCCCTCGGTCCCTCTCCTGAGGATTGCTTAATGGTGAAGATGTCGTTTACCCTTGTTTCAGCTTTCTTGGCCCCGGCATGCGCTGTCATGATCTTTTCGGCTATATCTTGAACGTTTCCATGGAACGAGCTGGTAACTGTGAATACCATGTCAATGCCCCTCTAGTGAGGGTTTTGCCAATTTTTTTCAACAAGATGGAGGACACCTGCTCTTTGGTGAGGTCGTTGGCTTTCACAGTGGTAACGTAGTGAGTCACATGATCTTCGGGGTCGATCGTCCCGTCGTAGATTTTGAGATATGGGGGCATGTTGAAGGTCTTTGGTATGGCATGTAGAGCCGCTTCCTCGTTGTACGGCTGTTCCACAAACCTACCGGCGTCCCTTTTTGGCAAAAATTTGGGGGCGCATGGTATCTTGTCTACACATTCCTGGTGCTCTCTCATTTGGTCCTTGAGTGCCCTGTTCTCATTTTCCATTTCTTCCATTCTTTTGAGCACGATGGCGAGGACACTGTCACCTGCATTGGTAGTAATAGTGTGAGTTTTACCTGAAGTTGGAGGGCTTACTTAGTCATCCCGTTCGTTCTTGCGTTGTGTTGCATGAAACCTCGTGGTTTTATTGGTCTTGCATGGGGCTTGTTTACTTAGCACATTGAGTAGAATATAAGTTAACCATGCCTCGAGGAGCTTTTTCATATCGAGGGGCACCCCTTTTCTTGTTGACGTGGAGGCCCCTTTCCCGTTCGGCTGTGTTGTGCTGCAGAAAGGTGCGGGTGACCTTTCTCGTCCTGGAGAGACCGTGGGTGTCATATCTTCCCCTTGAGTGTCGTAGCTTTCGTCAATGGCACTCATGAGGTTGAGTGGAGTGTTATTTGTTGTCTTGTTTCCGTTTCCTGGATTACCTGCCATGGAAATTTTTGTACGCACAGAGAGGAAATATAAACTTTGTGGTTTGTTAGATCAACAAGTCATGTGAGTTATAGATCTAATGGAAACCAAAATATTGGCTGAGAAAATCCCCACAGATAGTGCCAAACTGTATGACCCAAAAATTTATTTCTAGGTTTATCCAATAAGATTTTATAACAAAGTAGGGTTAAGCCGATATTAATATCCAAAAGGTAGATTGATTGTTTTTGTAGCAGGGTCTCACATGTGCTATTTGAGTAGCAATAAATAACAACAATAACAATATAATTAACTATCCAAAAATATGGAGGATGGCAATAAATAGTAATAAATAACAGTAAATGGCATTATGTAAATAAATGGATGTGGGTCACCCCGAAAAGGGCGAATTCCTTAATATTCCTGCTGAAAAAGATGGATGATGATGAACCTTTGAATATTCATATCCTCCTTGGATCGGGGATGAAAAGATAGACCAAGACACAAAAAGGTAAAGTTTATATATATGTGATAAGTGAGGAATCTTCAAAGAATGTCAATGTATTATTTTTTACAACGAGTGTCCAATCCCCCACTATGTCTACATATCTTTATATTTATAAGGGTACATAGACCACAAACCCTAAGTAGTACAACTGAGAGGAATATTCGCTGGAATATTTTTTGGGGAACCATATTCCTAAAATTATTTGTTACTGCTTTAGTAAGGGGAGTGCTCGTCCTCGTCTTCATTCTCTGTCGAGCCACCTCGACCTCGTTGACGACATATTGTTTTCTCATGATGTCACGCTTTCAAATCCAAGTCATTGTATCTTGATGATGACACGTTGCGGCCTTTGAAGACTTTCTCAACTATCACGATCCCAATTTTCCTCCGTATGATGTCGTGATTGCACCTAGTCTCTATGACTAGGTAAGCAAAACACTTACTGAATTAAATAACAGAATTTAACCAAAACAACCATTAGACATAAATCATTTTTTTTTACATAAAGCCGACAATCCCAACATGATATAATATCCCAAAACCATTAGTACAAGTCATAAGCTCTATTGAGTTTACTAGGAAATTTCTAAATACAATTGTTTCGGAAAAGAAATGAACTGTACAAAATAAACTTCAGAATGTGACTCTGAGGCCTGCGAATGGGACGGCAGGTATACCTTGGAGTCTCCACGGCAATACTCGGTCAGTTAACTAGTGATCAGCCCACTCCAAAATAACTGGATCTGCACAAAAATGTGCAGAAAGCGTAACATGAGTACACCAAAGCGGTACCGGTAAGTATCAAGAATAACCTCGGTGGAGTAGTGACGATAAATAGTCAAGACACCTACTAGACATAGTAAACTATGCAAGTATAAATGTGAAACTAACAGGGAAAAATATCAATATAAAGATAAGCATGGTAAAACGACAACAATACTTGCAATAGAAAACTAGAAGCAACAATTAGCAACAAGGGACAAACAGGTAACAACACCTTAGAGTAAGCTGAATACAGTCAAGGTCTGGTGAAACCAAGTAAGGAAAAACAGGTAGCAACCAAATAAACAACTACTTTCACACAAGATTTATACAAGACCTTTCCCGAGGTACCACACCTCATCACCACAATTCGCGGGTCCCAAGTCACAAACCTTAATCACTTGGTATCTTATGCCCACATTAATATTCACAATTGCACGGACAACTCACATGCTGCACGGACAACTCACGTGTCAATACCATTAGTACCTCATATTTGCACGGACAACTCACGTGCTAAGGGAGTGACAATACCTCATATCCGCACGAACAACTCACGTGCCAACAATAACAATGACTCATAACCGCACGGACAACTCACGTGCCAACACTAACCATAACTCATTACAGCACGAACTACTCACGTGCTAATAGTATAACTCTCACACTGAAGCCAAGTAAACGTGAATACATGTAAATGATCAATGAACATCATGATTCATCTTCTTAAACCAATATGAGTGATTAATTACGTGTATTCTTGTGCAAGTGTTCTATAATAACTCGAGTCAACAAGTATGAGCAGAAGCAATTAACGGCACACAGGAAACAACACAACAAAACGTAAAATGCATAACTAACACAAGGTAGGCACACCACTAAACAAATATCATCAATAACAATGCCCCAGGCCATCATAAGTCATAAAAAATCATCCACAACATAGCCTACCTTGTCTCTCCACGTGCACAACAATAAAGTAAATGCCCGCTTTTCTCGCCGCACGCGCATATAATATTCCCGCCTTATCTCGCCATATGCGCAAACCCACATACACACACAAAAACACACACACACACACACACACACATATATATATATACACACATGTATGTATGTATGTATATGTAAATGTATACATATAGCCCACTTTATCACGCCCGCATATGCAATTATCAATAACAATAGCATGGACAACTCACGTGCGAACACCCCGACAATCCTCTTAATGATATCATGTTTTCAAAAACATAACAACACAATATAATGACTTGCACCACATGTGCTCATATGCCATAATATTTTCTCAAAACAGTTCCAATAACACAACTACACATAGCCCTCAGCTTAACAACACTGAGTAGAACAATAACAACAGCACTAAGACGAGAGAACGACAAGTAAATCAGCACAAGAATTACAAAACACAAAGAAACAGAAGAATGAACTCATAATGAAAGACATAACAAGTAATAATGGTTTCAAATAAGAATAACTCAACAATTGAAGGGATAACATGTAACAATGTTTCCAAATAAGTATAACTCGATGATAAGAGAGACAACATCTAACAATGATTCTAAATAGGTACAACTCAACGATAAGGGAGATAACATGTAATAATGATTCCAAAAAAGGATAAGTCAACAATGGAAGGGATAACAATAATTTCAATTAAGGTTAAGCAATTACGGAAGAGATAACATGGCAATAAAAGAGGCAACAACTCCAATTAAGGCATATAAGAGTATATTTGGCAATAAAGGTAGCACATGAACCAATCAACTTCAAATAAGACATATAAGGGTAACTCTAGCAATGAAGGATATAACATGATGAGACAACTTCAATTTTAATGTACATTAGAACCTAAGAGTCTAAGTCGGTCAAATTTCTACATATAAACCATGCACACACTCGTCACCTTGTGTATACGTCTTTCACGTAGTTCAACTAGTGCAAACCAACCAATTCCTACGGGGTAGCTCCCCCACACAACGTTAGGCAAGATACTTACCTCAAAAGCTCTCAATCAGTTCTCAAAAATAACTTTTCCTTTACAATTCACCTCTGCTTGGCACAAATCTAACCAAAATTGGATTAATAAAATCAGATAATGCAAGAGAAATCAATTCCAATAATTAAAACTACGATCTCTACATAATTGCTCAAAAGTCAACAATAGTCAATCTGGGACCCACCGATCAAAACCTGGGTCCAATAGTAGATTTTGACAACCAATGAGCCCATGAGTTCATATATGTGATTAGTTTCATAATCCGAGTCCAAATCGACTCTCAAAACTCAAATTCCTATTTTTCAAACTTGATAAAGTTTCACAAAATTTCACTTTGAATCACATGATTTTGATGTTAAAATCTAAGATATATTGATGGAATATGATTAGAAATAGATTAGAATCACTTACCCTAGGTTTGTAGATGAAAATCTATCTTCAAAATCGGCTCCTACTGAGTCTAGGGTTCCAAAATATGAAAATGAGACCAAAAATCATATCCTTCAGCTTTTTGTCCAGTCGCATGTGTCAGAATTGCAACCTGGGGTGCGCAAATGCGAAGAAACTATCGCAAAAGCGAAGCCCTCCCGTTCTTGCTGTCATCGCAAGTGCGATGAATAGTTCGCAATTACAAACATTGGACCTTCGCAAATGCGAACCAGCTCCCCCTAGGCACCCATTGCAGATGCGATCACTGGGTTCGCATTGCGATCACTGGGTTCGCATTGCGAACCCAGCAGACTTGGCCTACCATCGCAGTTGAGATCCAAAACTCGCAAAATGCGAGACTTGAGGACTTGTGCAAAAACCTGCAGACTTAAACTCTATCAACACTCTGCTATGCGTCCGAAACTCACTCGAGCCCTAGGGGATCCAAATCAAACATCAATACAAGTCTAAAAATATAACACGAACTGGCTTGCGCTATCAAATCATGAAAATAACATCTGAAATCATGAATCAGGCCTCAAAACACAAGAATTCAACATGAAACTCAAGATCTTCTAAAAAAATAACCGCGCCTACGGACCCTATCAAATCAACTCAGAATGATGCCAAACTTTGCGGACAAGTTCTAATTACCAAAACAGACTTATCCCAAGTCTCGACATAGAAATCCAAACACAATAGTTATAAGGTCAACCTACGGTCAAACTTATCAAAATTCTAAACCTTTAAATTCCCAAATTTTGGCCAAATAACACAAATCAACCTACGAACCTCCGAAATCGATTCCGGGCATACCCCAAGTCCAAAATCACGATATGAACCTATCGGAGCCATCAAAATAGCGCTACGGGGTCGTTTTTACAAAAGTCAAACCTCAGTCAACATTTACAACTTAAGCTTCTAAAGTGAGAATCACTCATCCAGATTCATTCCGTATCATCCGAAAATCCAAGCCTGCACACAAGTCATAATACATAATAGGAAGCTACTCAAGACCACGAACTACTGAACAGAACCTTAAAGCTCCAAACGACCGGTCGGATCATTACATCTCTCCCTCTTAAACAAACGTTCGTCCTTGAACGTGCCAAGAGTATTTCCCATGCCATCAAATCACTATATAAACTCACCATGCACATACTCATGGGTGATCCCACGTCACCCCAAACCACATAAACTGACAATGTCGTCCTAACTGAAGATTATTCTTTTCACTCGTGCCGATAAGTCTTAGGATCAAATTCTCACATCTACCAAGGGCCCTATTATCACAAAAACACAATCCTCAACTAGCTACAACAAATCATGCATACACCCACGAAGTATAACCACACGACTTAACATATCATCCATATGCCCATAGCAACAACTCTGACTGCAATAGCCGCCTATTACCAAACCCGATACCGTCAAATAGACTCATATCGATAAGAACCTTGTTCCAAACCTTCACAATGCCAAAAATAATGCAAGTAACATTCAAAACTCATCACTACTCATTCGATCAACAAGCCACCTTAAGCACCACTTGGGCACATACATTGCAATCCAAACTCAACAAGCGCAACTCGAATATGACTAAATATGAAAAGAGGGACACACGAGAGAACTGTCAAACAAGCCAAACAGGCACAACTCCCCACCGATACAACGGATCCAATCCACAAGGAAGAAGCAAGACACATGCAACAACCACAACAAATCTTACCTTAATATGACCTCTTTGCGGCGCATAGCCCGGCACCAACACACCTATTCACAAAAACATCAGGTCCCCATCCTTAACTCAGAATCACAATTAGGATACACATCTCATACACTAAGACACTTTACCAACTAACATCGTAGAACCAAAACCACAACATGAAACAACTTCCCATATCTCTAGAGCACCCAAACCACAAGTCGGGCCAAACCATCTGAAGAACACATCAAATCCTACCGTATTTAACTAACAGAAAGTCTACCTAAGTCTCATGACCTACAATAGCAACCAAACCAGAATGATAGACATGGGCTATCACAATAAAATTATCAACTAGCATGAACACATGAACAGAGTACAAGAATCACAAAACACAACCTTATCTGAAGCAAGGTAGGATGAATCTTACCAATAAATGGGATCAGATCGAAGTAACATAAATGCATCTCTATACTCAACTAAAACCATATATGTGAGGACTTCATATGGTGCATCGTCCTCTTCCCAACCAGAAATAACATAACAATGTGCACGGGCTCCCTCTTTAAGGCGACCTCTACCCCCCTGACCTCTACCCCTAGCTGGCGATGCAGGTATAGCAGCAACTGGAGCGGAACTCATCGCTTGGACACCCCGCTGTGACACATCTGACCGAAGTCTGGGGCAATCTCTCACCATGTAGCTGGCATCTCCACACTCAAAGCAACATCTCCGCTGACGTGGCTGTGGAAGCTGTCCGATACGGGTATTCTGGGACCCATGGATATCTGAAGCACCATGTGAAGCCTGAAGTGCAAACTGATCTGGCTGACCTACAAACCTCTATCATGACGTATCCTACCTCCAAAATAGGGAGTAGTAGATCCTCCCGGTCTGCGGGACCTCTTAGCCTCCCTGCCCTCTTTCCCCTGGCCTCGCATGCCCTCTATTCGGTGAGAAATCTCTAGCACTTGCTAAAATGTAACATCCATCTCCAACTCTCAAGCCATGCTGAATCGGATACCATAACTGAGCCCCTCAATGAGCCTGCGAACTCGCTCTCTAACTGTATAAATCAAAGAAGGTGCATGCCTAGACAAATCACTAAATCTAACTGCATACTCTGACACTAACATAGTACCTTGGCGCAGCTACTCAAACTCCACGCGCCATGCATCCTGAAGGGTCTGGGGAACAAACTCTCTCAAGAACATCTCTGAAAACTGAGCCCATGAAAGTGAAGCTGCATAGGTTGGACTACCCTCCACATAAACCAACCACTATTGATATGCTGCTCCTGATAGCTGGAATGTAGTAAAAGCAACCATAATCGTCTCCACAATACTCATGGTGCAGAGAATAAGATGGCACTCCTCTAGAAAACCATGTGCATCCTCTGAAGCCAAACCACTGAAAGTAGGAGGGTGATATTTCTTGAACCTCGCAAGTCTAAGCTGCTCCTCCTCGAATGTTGCTGCCCTAACTGCTGGCTGAATCGGAACAACAGGTTGTACTGGAAATGACACCTGGAACCTGATAAGGTGGACTCGCTGCTCTGGAGTACAGGCGGCGGGAGTGTGAGCTCCTCACCTCGTCTGCAAAGTAGCTGGTGCAACTGGAATCAATCTCTCCTGAGCCAATGTACCAAACATGCTAACTGCGCTAAAGTCTCCTGAAGTCCAGGGGTAGCAACAGGCGCCTTCGGTGCCTGCCCCCCAATTAGAGGTACTGGTGGCTCCTCAGCTGCTGCTCTGGTAGGTGCTCTAGCTGTAGCACGTGCCCTCTTTGGCCTCTGCCTCAACCTCTCCCCCGACCCTTAGCAACACCAGCTTTTGGGGCAGCATCATCAATAATTGCAGCTCGTGTTCTCACCATCTGTGAGAGAATAGAATGACAAACGCTCAATCTCCAAAATCAATAAACTCGCACGATAGAAATTAAAGAAGTGAAGTTTCCTAATAGTTTCGTAGCCTCTCGAAGATAAGTACAGACGTCCGTACCGATCCACAAGACTCTACTAAACTCGCTTATGACTCGTAACACCTATGAACCAAGAGCTCTGATACCTACTTGTCACGACCCCAATTTCCCTCCGTAGGATGTCATGATGGCACCTAGTCTCTAAGACTAGGTAAGCTAATACTTACTGAATTAAATGATAGAATTTAACCAAAATAACTATTAAACATAAACCATATATTTTTATATAAAGCCAACAATCCCAACATGATATAATATCCCAAAACCAGTAGTACAAGTCATAAGCTCTACTGAGTTCACTAGGAAATTTCTAAGTACAACTTTTCCGAAAAAGAAATGAACTGTACAAAATAAACTTCAGAAGGTGACTCCGATGACTGCGAACACGATAGCAGGTACACCTTGAAGTCTCCGCGACAATACTCGATCAGCTAACTAGTGACCAACCCACTCCGAAGTATCCGGATCTGCACAAAAATATGCAGAAAGCATAGCATGAGTACACCACAGCGGTACTCAGTAAGTATCAAGACTAACCTCGGTGGAGTAGGGACGAGGAATAGTCAAGACACCTACTAGACATAATAACCTGTGCAACTATAAATGTGAAACTAACAGGGAACAATATTAATATAAAGCTAAGCATGGTCAAATGACAACAATACTTGCAACAGAAAACTAGAAGCAACAATTAGGAACAAGGGACAAACAGGTAATAACGCCATAGCGTAAGCTGAATACATTCAAGGTCCGATGAAACCAAGTAAGGAAAAACAAGTAGCAACCAAATAAACAACTACTTTCACACAAAATTTATACAAGAACTTTCCCGAGGTACCACACCTCATCACCACAATTCGCAGATCCCAAGTCATGAACCCTAATCACTTGGCATCTTGTGCCCACATTAATATTCACAATTTCACGGACAACGTGCTACACGGACAACTCATGTGTCAATACCATTAACACCTCATATCTGCACGAACAACTCACGTGCTAAGAGAATGACAATACCTCATATCTGCACGGACAACTCACGTGCCAACAATAATAATGAACCATAACCACACGGACAACTCACGTGCCAACAATAACAATGACTCATAATTAGAACCCATAACCATGCGGACAACTCATGTGGCAATAGTACAACTCTCACACAGAAGGCAAGTAAACGAGAATACATATAAATGATCAATGAACATCAGGATTCATCTTCTTAAACTGATATGAATGATTAATTACGTGTATGCTTGTGCAAGTGTTATATCATAACTCCAGTCAACAAGTATGAGCAGAGACAACAAATGGCACATAGAAAACAACACAACAAAACGTAAAACGCATAACTCACACAAGGTAGGCACACCACTACACAAATATCATCAATAACAATGCCCCCAAGCCTTTACAAGTTATCACAAATCATCCCCAATATAAATCACCTTGTCTCGCCACAAGCAAGCGCGCGCGCGCACACACACACACACATATAGCTCGCCTTGTCACGCCGCATGTGAAATTATCAATAACAATAGCACGGACAACTCACATGCGAACACCCCGATAATTCTCTCAATAATATCACGTGTGCCAAAAACATATCAACACAATATAATGACTTGCATCACATTTGCCCATATGCCACAACATTTCCTCAAAGCAGTTCCAATACCACAACCACACGTAGCCCTCGTCTAAATAACATTGAGTACAACAATAAAAACAACAATTACACGAGATAACAACAATTAAATCAACACAAGAATTACAAAACACAAGAAAATAGAAGAACGATCTCACAATGAAATACATAACAAATAATAATGGTTTCAGACAAGAATAACTCAACAATGGTAGAGATAATGTGTAACAACAATATCCAATAAGAGTAACTCAACAATTTAAGGAATAATATGTAACAATGTTTCTAATAAGGATAAGTCAACAATGGAAGGATAAACAATAACTTCAATTAAGGTTAAACAATTACGGAAGAGATAACATGGCAATAAAAGAGGCAACAACTCCAATTAAGGCATTTAATAGTATATTTGGTAATAAAGGTAGAAAATGAACCAATAAACTTCATTTAAGACATGTAACGGTAACTCTAGCCCTTCATTTTTAATATACATCAGAACCTAAGAGTCTAAGTCGGTCAAATTTTTACATATAAGCCGTGCACACATTCGTCACCTCATGTACACGTCTTTCACGTAGGTCAAATAGTGGAAACAAACCAATTCCTAAGGGGTAGCTCCCCCACACAACGTTAGGCAAGATACTTACCTATAAAAAGCCCTCAATCATATCTCGAAAATAGCTTTTCATTTTCAACTCACCTTCGCTCAGCACAAATCTAACCAAAATAGACTTAATAACATCAAATAATGCAAGAGAAATCAATTCCAATAATTAAAGCTACGATCTTTACACAATTGCTCAAAATTCAACAAAAGTCAATCCGGGACCCATCCGGTCAAAACCCGGGTCCAGTGTTAGATTCTGACAAACCATGACCCCACAAGTTGATATATGTGATCAGTTTCAAAATCCGAGTCCAAATCGACTCTCAAAACTCAAATTCTTATTTTTCAAAAACATGAAAAAGTTTCACAAATTTTCACTTTGAATCACCTGATTCTGGTGTTAAAATCTAAGATATATTAACGGAATATGATTAGAAATAGATTAGAATCACTTACCCAAGATTTGAAGATGAAAATCCCTCTTCAAAATCGCTTCCTACCGAGTCTAGGGTTCCAAAATATGAAAATCAGACCAAAAATCCCATCTCTCAGTTTTTTGTCCAGTCACAGGTGTCGCAATTGCGACCTGGGTTCGGAAGTGCGAACCCCGAAAATACAAAGAAACCATCGCAAAAGCGAAGCCCTCCCATTCCTGCTATCATCGTAAATGCGATGAATAGTTCGGAATTATGAACATTGGACCTTCGCAAATGCGACCAAGAAGATCGCAAATGCGAAACAGCTCCCCCCAGGCGCCCATCGCAAATGCGAACACTGGGTTCGCAAATGTGAACTCAGCAGACTCGACCTAACATCGCAATTGCAACCCCAAACTCGCAAATGCGAGACCTGAGGCACTGGTGCAAAAACCAACACACTTAAACTTTATCAACACTCCGCTATGCGTCCGAAACTCACCCGAGCCCTCGGGGCTCCAAACAAAACATCAATCAAAGTCTAAAAACATAACACGAACTCACTCGCATGATCAAATCATCAAAATAACATCCGAAAATCACGAATCGGACCTCAAAACATAAGAATTCAATCTGAAACTCAAGATCTTCTAATAATACAACCGCGCGTCCGATCCATATCAAATCAACTTAGAATGACGCCAAACTTTATAGACAAGTTCCGAATCACCAAACAGACTTACCCCAAGTCCCGAAACAGAAATCCAAACATGATAGCTATGATGCAACCTATGTTCAAACTTATCAAAATTCTAAACCTTTAAATTGCCAACTTTCGGCAAAACAACACAAATCATCCTACGGAACTCTGAAATCGATTCCAGGCATACGTCCAAGTCCAAAATAACAATACGAATCTATCGGAACCATCGAAACACCACTACGGGATCGTTTTCACAAAAGTCAAACCTCGGTCAATATTTTCAACTTAAGCTTCTAAAGTGAGAATCATTCATCCGAATTCATTACGAATCATCCGAAAATCAAATCCGAGCATGCACACAAGTCATATTACACATTAGGAAGCTACTCAAGACTTTGGACTACTGAACAGAAACTTAAAGCTCCAAACGACCGGTGGGGTCGTTACATCAATGTTGGCTTGGTCCACATATAATTAGGATAATTTTAGTCCATACAGTAGTCTCCATTGATCAAGTTGAACTCTTCCCTTCACCTCGTTCGGAAGATGTTGAAAGGAGTGATAGAAGGTATCGTACTATTTCCACTTGTAGACGCCGATTTAGCTAGAAAATCAGCAGTTTGATTTGCTTTTCTATAGCAATAAAAAAATGGTACCTCTGGATTCTTCAAAATTTGAGAAATGTCACTAACGATCTTTTTGTGTTTGAGATTGCTTGTGTCTTCTTCCTTTAGTATGTTGGCAATAATTGTAGACTCCAGTTTAAGGTTTTTGAACTTCAAAAATCCATTCTGAATACACCATTTTCCTCCATATATAATAAGCAGCTGTGGCCTTAGCTTGATTGTTGCTACCACACTGTATAGGAACTGAGAATGACATTACTATAAATCCCAGCACTGTTTCTAGTAAACCACCTATGAGTGCTATCCCGTTGCTTGTAATATCACTGCTATCAGAATTATCTTTAACCATGTCAGAAGAGGATCTAATCCATAGAACCTGTTTCCAGTTGACAATATAGGTCTAAGTTTTTCCACAGTGTCACACATAAGAAGCTGTCCGTGCTAACTTATCTTAGGAAAGGCAGTATCTAAGGCTGCCTTTATAAGCCATCCAATTTGTTGCTCCATTTTGGATCTTGTAAACCTTTTCTTTTTTTTATCTCCACACTTGTAAAATGCCCAATTCTTCTGTAACTCCCAACTAATTATCAATAGTACAGCTTGCAGAATCAGTTTATGAACTGCATTTTTTAGTTTAACTTCCCGCCAAGTCTTGAAAGCACTTCTAAAGACCAGTGATGGTGAGTGATGCCCAGAGAGTTGGGATATACTATTAACCATGCGGTTTAGTTATACTATTATATTTTATTTTTTATGAAATAATTATTTATTTGATTTATTCAATTCAATTAGGAATTATATTAAATAGACCATTTGTTGCATGTGTCTTTTAATTATATAGTAGACGATTTATTGTATGGAGTCTTAGTTCATGCACGAAAGATTAAATTGTCGGTTCTCATAATTAATAAAATTTTGTTTATAATCAAAGATATTATTGGGCAAAATATCTTGATGATTGTAGTATAAGATCAAAGTATAATTCTTTTTGATTATGTGAGTGGTTTTACTCCAACTTCTTGTGCTAGTATACTTAGTGTGTATGGAACGGACCGAGTAGAGAAAAGATATTTTTGTATTGAATATATAAAAAAATTTCTCTAATTCATTAAATGAGCTTATATTGCTAATCATGATATAGTTATTATGATCGATGTGATTTGCTTATTGTTTTGATTTATTAAAAGGTACAACTCTATTTTGAGTTAGTATATGCCTAATAGATTGAACAATAACAAATGGTATTTGTGAAATAATAATTAGTTGATAGAATCTATGATTCGACCTTGAGTTTATTGAAGCTTTTAAGTTTTCATGTGTAAACTCGACTGGTGGATTTTGTATCCGTCACATGAAATAGTTTAAGCTAAATTATAAAGGATTTAATTAGTTGATTAAATTAAATTATCGGTAATTGGTATTTGTAATCTTAACATGTGGAATTAAAATAAGTGTTGTGAATTTCGAAATTCATACTGAGTAGTTCAATTGCAGTTTTTAGTGGAATAAACTGTGATTAATTATAGTAGGATTTAATTCACTCCAAATATTGAATTAATACTATTAATTAGCAGCCTCTTATTATTTCGGCGATAACTGCTATGCCTAGTAAAACCTTAACAGACTTGCGAAGTAAGTTACTTGGGAGAAAAGTACTCTACTTGGAGCTGGACTAGGATTCAACAACCTTGGTAGAATTCTACGCATTTTTGGCCTAATAAATTCGCGTGCTACAAATATTAAAGAATTTTCACCCAAAAACTTACTCTTGAGAGCAGTAATACTTGCCCACACAAGTATTTTCCTGTAAGGCTAACTAGGATTATAGCAGAAGGCTACAGTCCTGGAACGAGTTATGCAACAGTTTTAAGAGGTTAGTGCTTTTAATCTCTACTATTAATTCGTTGTCTAGATTACATGTATGTCATATCTATGTTTATGCTTGCTGCATGGTCTAATACAGAGGAGCCCCAAATATAAGTAGCCGCCTCTCCCTCAGTAAAAGTGCGCTGTATAGAAATACTATGCGGATTCTGGCAACAATAGCATTTGGTAGCTAACTGATTGCCAAATTTGGTGATCACCTCATCACAAGGCAACTTACCAAGCTACAACCCACCGTGTATGCTTTGACTGAATTCAGGTATTTGAATGAAACACCGTGGAGTAAAGAGAAAGAATGTCAAAACGAAACAAGTCACTACTAAAAATCAGGTAAAAAGCGATCGGAAAAAGCGACCAAAGTTGGTCCCCATATGCCCAATAGCGACCAAAAAGCGACCAAAATGGTCTGGTCACAATTTAGTTGGTCCCTCTTCAATAGCGACCAATCTTGGTCGCCATCTAGCGACCAAAGTTGGTCGCCAATTTCAAAATACAGAAAATTAAAATCTGCTCAATTGCGACCAAAGTTGGTCGCCCATTTGGTATTGTAAATTTTCTGTATTTCTACAATAGCGACCAAAGTTGGTCGCTATTTGAGAAATACAGAAAATTTAAAATACCAAAGTGGCGACCAACTATGGTCGCTTATTCAGTATTTTTAAATCTCTGTATTTTCAAAATAACGACCAACTGTGGTCGCTATTTGAGAAATACATAAAATTAAAAATACTTAAAAGCGACCAAAGTTGGTCGCTTTTGCAGATTTTAATTTTTTTTTTTTTGAAAATGGCGACCAACTTTGGTCGCTATTTGCAGAATCAGTTTTTTTTTAAGCAAAATAGCGACCAACTGGCGACCAACTTTGGTCGCTATTTGCAGAATCAGTTTTTTTTTAAGCAAAATAGCGACCAACTGGCGACCAAAGTTGGTCGCTTTTGTTGGTATATTTTTTCAAGAAACTGG
>MCJB01037133.1:20085-54435 GCA_002018475.1 Nicotiana obtusifolia | reverse complement strand
ACTGAATTCAGGTATTTGGATGAAACACCGTGGAGTAAAGAGAAAGAATGTCAAAACGAAACAAGTGTAGACTATTCGACCCAAGCTTATGCCGCTTTGTGATGGTCAAGGTATATATTAAGTATATACAAGGGACTTAAGTTTTGCATGTGACATAGGCAAGTTAGACATCCAATTGCTTCTATTTAAAAATAGTTCGTTCAATTGCTTCTATTTAGAGAATACCGCGGTTAATATATATAAAAAAATATGAACAACCAAACCTATTTCTGAAATGAATAGGATCGCAATAAAAATATGTAAATACCATGTTCGATTACGCATATTCTTAATTCTAAGTGAAATGTAACTATACAGAGATACATATATAATATGTAACATAATATCCATTTAAATAGGCCCAAATGACCCCTTCTCATTACAATGAGAATGTATATAATTTTATAAATGTATATAATTATATTCCGGCCTGGTCTATGCGTATAATCATGACATTGATCCAATGAGCAAGAGTTCGAAGTTGTAAAATGAACTAATTACTGGCATCACCATTATAGTGAATGTTCCTTCTCTGTAAACTCATCTCCAACCCAAGATTCAATACAATACAACACATTTTATAGTGAGTGCGTGTGTTTGTCGGAGAGTGAGAGAGCGTGCGCCCAACTCCAACTCCAAATCTCCAATATATACGAACAAGAGATAAACAGCACCATGAAATTTGCGATGACAAAACTCATATAGAAATAGAGAGTGGTTTCTTTATTTCATGCATGTTGTGGTCAAAATACACACCAAGCATCCACAAAAGGGTCATTTATACAACCCTTTTATTCACAGAAACCAAAGAGTTAACTGCTTCTCGTCCTATTAATTAAACCAAAACATTTATTCTTCTAAAGAGAGCTAGATCAACAAGGAAAACTGGAATCTTGTATAGTTCCCGCCGACGTCGGATGGCCGGAGCGCACTGGCCCTCCACCTCCAGTCACGTCTTCTGTTGGGTCATAAGCAGTCGTTGAGTATTCTGGCGCCCCGGTAGTAGTGTAACCCTGAGCTCCACCATCCCTATGGAAGAAAGAATTCAGAATCTTCTATATATTATTAAAAAGAAAGGAGAGGGTCTCCACGTTAAGCCAAGCGACAGACTCACAATCGATCACTTGACAATTTAGGACAATTACATTATATGTTGTTAACAATTATCTGTATATAGTAAGAAAAGTAAAACAAGAAAAGTAAAACAATTATATGATGCCAAGTAGCATAACTATAAGATGAAAAGTATAGATTAGGACAAAATTTCAATAAAGTTAAAATATTAAAATTATTTTAAAATAAATAAACAGAAAAAATGCCTTCTCAAATTGGGGAATAGTTTCTTTCTAAGATGGTAGTTTATATCGATAAAAAGAAAACTGCCAATTCAAATTGCGAATATTTTTTTTGATAAAGAAATAATTTTTTCTGAATTTAAAGATAAAAATATTATTCTATTTACACATAGAAATATTTGAGTTGACATAAAAAGATCATCAAATAATACAAAAAATAGCAATTATTAAGAATATCAAAGACTTATGATAAAATAGTAAAAAATTACTTATCTATTTATATTTTTAAAAAATTTAAAATTTAAAATTTAATTTAAATATGATATTTTTTTCAATTACATGTAAAATTAAAAATGAATAAAACCAAAACAATTGTGAATAATAAAATAAAATTTTGAAAATAATATTTTGAGAAGAAAGAAATATTTTTGTGCTATGTTAAGAGGAGTACTGGACAACAATATTAAGCCAAGTGTTGCACTAATAAAACATCATTTTAATAATTTAATATTAATAAATAATAAATAATTATAATAAAGAAAAAAAGAAACAAAAATGTTATACGATGACTGCATAGTTCGTTTTTTTCTTTAATTTCATATAGCTTAGTTAATGAATTATTGTATTGAGAAGTAAGATGTCAGTTGAATTTCTATTAACGACATGGTATAATATACTAAAAAGATAAAATTATAATTTAAAATAATTGATATTCTTTAAAATTGATTGCACATCGCGAGTTCTAATACTAGTTCAAATTTAATAAGAGAATTCAGAATTCAAATTTAATAAGTTGAAATTATACTTCAAATTTATACTGCCTCCATTCTAACTTACGTGGAAGCTTATTTGATTTGATTGAACAAGAAGTAAAAAAAAAAAAAACAAGACTTTAGAATTTTAAAAATATAAAATAAACAAGACTTTTGAAATATGTAATATTAAACATGTCTAAACTTTTCTGTAATTATAATTCTATTGAAAACTTATAAGTTTAAATATTCATATTATATCATTCGTATGACTAGATAAGCTTCTTGTTTAAAATAAATTAATTCTTTTTCAATTACATTGTCTCTAAATTTAAAAATGGGTAATTCTATTTGTGTGTTAATGCTGAAGATAAATGCACATACCTTGTAGCTGCATTTTGATCCTTGGCTTCTCTCTTGTTCAGCTCAGCAGCAGTTTTCCTGTCATCTTTCTTCTCTGTTGCCATCTCTTTCTTCCATGGGTCCCTAGTTGTGATTCTCTCTGCCTGTTAAATATGTTACAAACTAGAAATGGTTAATACAGCCAATTTTTTACAGTCGTTGCGATTGTCGTATCAGAGTTTGCATGAACCTTCACTTTGTTTTAGGAAGCTGATTTTTTCAAGACTTCGAGTCAAAAGAATAATCCAATTGTTTGTCGTGCAAATTTAAATATTTAAAAACAACATAAACAATAATACGCCATACATTCTACTCCCTCTGTTTTAATTTATGTGAAACTACGTAAAATTACTTGATTGGACACGAAGTTAAAATAAAATAAAATTTTTGAACTTGTGCTATAAAATGAGGCACATATATTTTGTGTGGTTACGTTATTTCCATACATAAAAAAAGAATCATTTTTTTGGCACATACTAAAAAAAATAGATTCACATAGGAAGGAATACTAAAAGAAATCTTGTTGACTCCCAAAATAGTAATAAGTTCACGGAGGAGAAAGTACCTTACAAAAAGCACTTGAAGGCAATGTGTACTATATATTTAACAAAGAGATGATACCTTTTCTTCAATGGCGGCCTTGGTTTTCTCCATGGCAGACTTTGCTGAGGCTGCCGCATTAGCTGCTTTCTCATTAACTCTCTGCATTTTCTTTTCCTCCTAGTAAAGCTTGCTTTAGCCTTTAGCTGTTTTCACGAATTGCTTTCTATTCGATCTGTTTGTTAGCAAGATGAAGGAAAAGAGCGCATTTTGTAGGCTTTTTATTGGCGTTGGGAGGGAGAACGAAGTGGCGCCACGTTGATTAAACGTGGATAATGGCCAGGTTCTGATTGTTGATCAGTTGACACGTTGCAGTAGTTGTCAACTGTTTTACGATTAGGAGGTAGACATCAACTGTTTACGATTATGCACGTGTGGGGTGATAGACACGGTTGATATTAGGTCACGTTGCCGTTTAAGTTCAAAATGTTTACGGCTCCCTCCATTCCACAGTGAGTACCAATGTCAATGTCAAGTTAACTACATTTTATGCGTGAATTTAAATATAAAATATAAATCTTTTAAAATTAAAATTTATATAGTTAAAAATTAATAAAATATACTATAAATTACAATAACTAGCAATTTCAGATATTATAATATACATAAAAATATAATTCAATAAACATTTTTAATTCTCCAAATAGTAAATGTGTCACCTAAAATAAAATTGAAGAACTATTTTTTGTCTTCTATAAGCCGCAGTTTTCAAATAAAATAAATCAAAAAGAAAAAACAAGAGCATTTCACTTTAAATTTTATATATTCTAGCTTTAAGTTTTATAAACTGACTTAATATTTATATAATTGGCCCTTTAAAAAATTACAAATAATTTTATCATAAGATTGCTTTTCTATACTTTTTTGTCTAATTTTAAAAAGAATGATCTTTGCTAATTATGTAAGAATTTAACGTAACTCTTTATTCGCAATGACAAACTTTTAGAATCACATAAATATTGACATGTTTAAGACAATAAATTTTAATAACATCATTTTTAAACCTTCATACCCTGTCAATAGATATTGCATAAAATAAAACCTAACGAACAATTGATAACTTAACAAAGATTTATGACAGGTTAATTTCAACAAATAGTGTAAATATTATTATACTATCAATATATTGTATTTAAATTCAAAACACAAAAATAAATAAATAAGGGAGAGTGAGCCTCATGGACGGCAGATTACGATTACCCTACAGTAACGATTTTTGTGAGGTTAGCAAAGTTCAATTAATACATCTTTTAGATAAAATTAATTACTTGATTAATAATAAGTTATGCATCGTTTGTTTTGATGATTTGACAGACTTCATGAAAGAACTTGATAAAGAACCTGATACAATTAATTCCCTTACGTTTAGAGTAACTAGTCAGATGTTTGGTTCAATTCTCAATGAAATCGGATGAGGGAACATCAAAGGGAACAAATAGAGATCAGTTCCTCCGGTCACATTACAAGTCAACTCTACAGCTGCTAAAATTGTTGCATTGTACTGACAACGGTACAACAGCACTGTTGAAGCGTGCAGTGTATCGGACACTCCCTTGCATCATCTTTCATGACCTCACACATATATTATCAACATGAGGCAAGGGGTTTCATTTAACACTTGCAAACCTAAAACATTTACTCTCTCAAGTGTGCAGCTGCCCTTGTTTCCCCAGGAGCATTGAAGAATAAAGCAACTACAAAGCAAAGGACCAAATCCTAGCACTGGTTATGTCTTGTGTCTTTTGTATTTTTAAGTCTTTGTCTTATGTTAATGAAATGTAATTCCTACACAGCTTTTCAGAAGCATTCCGTAGGACATCTTTTAAATCATTTATTGTTTTGGTTGTTTTGACTAGAGTTAGTCAAGTTTGTTGCATTGTGATAGAGTTATTACAAAGAGGCTTACAATAGAGTTATTGTAAAAGTTGAAGGATTACGAGTTCAATTCCTAGATTGCAATAGGTTGTAATATAAAGTTTGCTTATTTAATAAATTTGAAATCCTACCAGTGTAGGTCGTGGTTTTTAATCATGTGAGCTAGGATTTTTACACGTAAATATCATTATGTTCTTTACTTACTGCAGTTACTGTGGAATTGATAGAGAAACCAGGTTATCAATACAGTTTGGTGGACACTTAGTTTTTATCAATCAGTATCAGAGTAGGTTCTTTCTAAAAGGTTAATACCTAGAAAGGATCTACATGGCTGCTCCACCAAACTTCGAAGAAGGACAATCAACTTACAGACCACCGAGATTCAATGGTCAATACTATGGTTGGTGGAAAGCGAGAATACATGATTTTTATCATGGATGAGGATTCAGAGCTCTAGGATGTGATCTGTAATGGACCTTTTGTCCCCATGAAAACCATTAGTGAGGAACAGTTATAGTTTCAAAGACAAGAAATTAGTACAATGATGTTGATCGAGAGGCCATCGAGAAGAACTTCAGGGCTAAGAAGATTCTTATTTGTGGAGATGATGAAAATAATTTAAATGAGAAAATTGGAGAGGTAGAAAGGGATAGATTCTGGAAGTCGAAAATATTGGCAAAACACTCTCCCACTCAATTGAAAATGTGTATTATATAAATGACTTGAAATACAGCCTGTTGAATGTCTCTCAAATCTGTGACAAAAGGAACAAAGTGGAGTTCTTGTTAAAATCTTGTAATGTCACCAATCTCCTAACCAGTGAAGTGGTTTTGATTGCAATAAATAAGAACATCTACGTTGCTGACTTTGA
Source organism: Nicotiana obtusifolia (assembly GCA_002018475.1). Classification (NCBI taxonomy): domain Eukaryota; kingdom Viridiplantae; phylum Streptophyta; class Magnoliopsida; order Solanales; family Solanaceae; genus Nicotiana; species Nicotiana obtusifolia. The sequence continues at coordinate 48,601 of MCJB01037133.1, read as the reverse complement.
TTCTCTGAATGGAGGTGATTTTACATGCTTAATTGCTGTCATTGATGATGCTGAGCTATGGCACAAAAGACTAGGGCATGCAAGCTTTTCGTTATTAAACAAGCTCATCAAGAAGGACCTAGTTCGCAGGCTGCCAAAGTCAAGTTTCAAGGATCACAAAGTGTGTGATGCATGTGTCAAGGTGAAGCAGGTCAGGTCCTTATTCAAACCAAAGAAGGAAGTGAGCACCTCAAGGCCACTGGATTTTCTTCATATGGATCTGTGTGGACCTATGAGGATACCTAGGAGAAAAGAAGTACATCTTTGTGATTGTTGATGACTACTCCAAATTCATATGGACTTTATTTTTGAAGACCAAGGATGAAACCTTTCCAGTTTTTGTTGAATTTGTGAAGTAGATTCAAGTGAAGATGGGCTATAATGTTGTGAGTATCAGATCTGATCATGGCGTTGAGTTTGACAATGCCAAGTTTGATGAATTCTGTGCTGAAAATGGTATAAGTCATAAATTTTCTGCTCCCAGAACACCTCAAACAAAATGGTGTTGTGGAGAGGAAAAACAGGACTCTCGAAGATATGGCTAGGACAATGTTGATTGATAGTGGTGTGCCAAAGAGCTTTTAGGCTGAAGCAGTAAATACTGCCTGTTGCTTGATTAACAGGTGCATGATTAGGTCCCTTCTTGATAAAACTCCTTATGAACTGCTCAATGAGAGAAAACCAAAGCTGACTTACCTAAGAGCATTTGGATGCAAAGGCTTTGTTCTCAACAACGGTAACAAAGCATTGGGAAAATTTGATGCAAAAAGTGATGAATAGATCTTTCTTGGGTACTCCTCTCAAAGTAAAGCATACAAAGTCTAAAATAATAGGACTTCACGTGTAGAGGAAAGTGTATATGTGATCTTTGATGAATCTTGCCACTCAAGTGGGAAGGATTCACATGTAAAGATGATCAAGATGGAAATTTCTCAAATGTCCCCGGAGAGACTATTGATATGGCAAATGAAAGCGGATCTAATGAGTCAAGTCAAGGAGAATGGTGAAGAAGATGTATCAGAACTTCCAGTTGCAATGGAGGAACCTAGTCCTTCTATCACCGCAACTGAAGTTGAAAACAGGGTTTCTTATGTTGTGTTAGGTACTCCTGATACAGAACAAAAAGTGGCATTCGTACCTCTGTTGATGCCAATGATGGGTCAAATATGGAGGAACACGGTCCCTCACACTCTGAAATTCAGGTTTCTAATTGGAAGCATATGAGTTCACATCCTCTTCAAAACGTGATCACTCTTGTGGATTATGGTATTCAAAATAGATCCAAGGCAAGAAATATGTTCCTTCTCAGCTCTCTTGTCTAAAATTGATCCAAAGAACATCAAGGAAGCATTGAAAGATGCCAACTGAATTTCTGCTATGTAAGAAGAGCTCCATCAATTTAAAAGGAATAAAGTATGGCACCTGGTTCATCGGCCCTTAAATATAACAATGATTAGAACCAGGTGGGTGTTCGGAAATAAACTTGATGAGTTTGGTAATACAACAAGAAACAAAGCTAGATTGGTAGTTTAAGGTTACAATCAAGAAGAAGGAATTGACTACGATGAAACTTTTGCTCCTATTGCTAGGACAACAGCAATTAAAATTCTTGTTGCATTTGCTTCTCATATGGAATTCAAATTGTTCCAAATGGATGTTAAAAGTGCATTTCTGAATGGTATTTGAAGGAGGAAGTTTTTGTCAAGCAACCACCTGGCTTTGAATGTCATGAATATCCTAAACATGTCTTCAAACTTGACAAAATTCTATATGGATTAAAGCAGGCCCCTCGTGCATGGTATGATAGATTGTCCAGGTTCCTTCTGGAGAATGGATTCACTAGAGGGAAAATTTACAACACCCTATTTCTGAAGAAACGAGGGAGGAACCTACTTATTGTGCAAGTCTATGTTGATGACATCATTTTTGATACAACAGATGATTTCTTTTGTGAGGAGTTTTCAAATCTCATTGTAAGTGAATTTGAGATGAGCATGATGGGGGAACTAAACTTCTTCCTTGGGCTATACGTAAAGCAAAACTCTAAAGGAACTATGATAAGTCAGCAGAAGTACATCAAAGATCTGGTGAAAAGATTTGAAATAGAAAGCTCAAAGACCATTAATACTCCCATAGCTACTTCTACGCGTCTAGACATGGACGAAACCGGTTCCCCTGTAAATGAAACTATGTATAGAAGTATCATTGGATCACTTCTGCACCTGACAGCCAGCAGACGTGATATTGTGTTCACTGTTGGGTTGTGCGCTAGATTTCAATCAAGTGCAACAGAATCTCATTTAAAGGCTACCAAGAGAATCCTGAGGTATCTCAAGGGAACGAGGACCTGGTCCTCTAATATCCCTCAGGAGATAATTTTGACTTAATTGGGTATGCTGATGCTGACTACGCTGGATATTTGGTGGATAGAAAGAGTACATCCGGAATGGCACATTTTCTGGGATCATGCTTGATCTTATGGGTATCTCTACTACAGAAGCTGAATATGTGGCAGCTGCTTCCTGTTATGCCCAACTGCTATGGATCAAACAACAACTAGAAGATTTTGGTGTATTTTTAGACTGTGTGCCATTATTGTGTGATAACACAAGTTCTCTCAACATGGCAAAGAACCCGGTTTAGCATAAGAGGACAAACCACATTGATGTGCGACATTATTTCTTAAGGGATAGTGTTGAAAAAGGATTCAACTATATGAAGTTTTGCAAAACAGAGGACCAGGTAGCAGATATCTTCACCTAAGCACTGAGTAGAGAAAATTTTGAAAGAAATCGTCTGGAGTTGGGGTTGATCAAGCTAAATTGAGAACCTGGTCCCTCGATGATCGGTTATGAAATGTTGGTAAGTAAATTGCTAAAAAGTGTTTTCTAACGACCTCTAACTCAATTCTATACCATTATAGGTAGACACACATGGCAAATGCAAGACAAACAAGTGCCAAATAACATTGCAACTATTTGGAAGTTGATGCTCACATTTCCAAAATTTGTCAAGGAACTTGGTTTCTATGACTCAATTTAGTAGTTCCTCTTATACTTATATGCATTTTGAACTGCTAGAGCACTACGTCATTAGTTACTTCCGCCTCTTCTAATGTATTTTGAACTCAAACGTTGTACCTAGTACAAACCGGCCCGAATACCCATCTCTTCTCTCACACCCATTTGTAACCGATTCCCCTTTTCACTTTATATACCCCAAAAAGTCATTCTCTCTCCTCATTTTCTACATCGAACACCTATCTTCTCCCAAGACCTCCTTTTTGTGTCTTCTTGCTCTCAAAAATCAATATGACTTGGATGATAGGCTATAATCTCGTATTTTAGTCGCTTATTGCACTCTAGTTTACTATACTTTAATTGGGTTTGAGCTTTAATCGCTAGTGTTTTACACTAATCGTGTGTTTTATGCCTTGTAGGAGGATTCCAATCCATGTAGATGTTACATAATGAATTCGAGTGATTTGAAACCTTGAAGTCTGAGTAAAAGCCCAAAGGATAAAGCCAAGATTGTGTTCAGGGGGGTCGATAATCACGTCTGGATATCAAAAAGTCAAGAAAAGGTCGTACTCTGAGAAAACAACATCAATGTGGCGCGTGCGGTGGCGTGTGGTGTGCTGCGCCTGTACATTTTTCGGCTGCCTGACTGATATCAACTCTCTTGACTTTCCCACTAACGCCTCGTGTGGCGCGTCGCCCCATGCGGCACGCCTGTGCATTTTTTACAGAGCTACAATCCAATTTCGCGTAGGAAAAGGTATTTTTGTCTGGGCCCGACCCTACTTGGTATAATTATATGTAAAAACTTTTTGGAAATTTTGACACATCTTAGACCTCAGGAAGCCAAAGAGGAGGTGGAAAAGCAAAAGCTCAAGGATTTCATCATTCAATCCTCACTCAAGACAAGAGTTTGGATCGTTTTATGTTTTCCTTTAACTTAAACATTATTATGATGAATTACTCCACACCCATGGAGTATTTCTCTTTAGGGTTTGATGGATTTGGTATCTTGATACTTGTTTGTGGATAATTAACTCTAGTTTTTATGTATTGAATCATTTTGGGATGTTTTAACTGTTGCATTTATATTCACTTGTTCGTGAAATCGAGAGAGGCATAACTTGTGATATTGTTGCATTATATTTTGTTGGTTGAAGTCATTAATTCTTCTTAGTAATCGGAAGAGGCTAGTTGAGTTGATGATTAAACTTAGTTAGGAGGATAATCGAGAGAGGTTCTCCTAATGACCAATCCACTATGAATTCTTGCATATCTTTTAGTGCCTTAAAATCGGTTCATCTTGTGAGGTTGAGAGTTAATCGAGAAAGGAGTTTCTGCTAATCAATTGAACTAATAACCAAGTGAATTCGAGAGACTCACTTGAACATTAGAAGTGAATTATCTAGAGTTAAATCCCAATGTTTGTCTTGCACCTATCCTATCAACCCTATCTTTTCCCAATTGATAACTTCCTTTGCTCAATACTTGCATTGATTGTCATTAGTCGATAGTTAAGACTCTTAGTTAATTTTAGTTTAATTCACATAAATCTCCATTGTTGGTCATCCTGGATAGCAATATAGATACAAACTACTATAATACAGTTTAACTCCAACCCCTGTAGGTATGATATTATAATTTACTGTTTTCGACTAGCGAGCATATTTAAGTATTAGTTTTGCGGTCGTCAAATTTTGGCATTGTTGATCAATAGTGTTTGAAATAGTTTAGTGCTAATTCTGGAATTTCTTTCTTTTTATTTTATTCTTTTTTTCCCTTTTTACGGTTAGTGTTCATTGATTGTGCGCACGTTACAGGTTAGATTGGTGCATCACTCGATCCTCTAGGAAAGAAGTGCTACCTTACGAATCAAAAATTGAGAAGCAACTGCAATAGCTGAGGAAGGAAATAAATCTCCCCGAGAATGCAGAGAAGGTTGGGCAATCCTCAACCAAAGAAGTTATGGCGGGAGACGAGGAGAATGTTGATTTGGCTGCAAGAGAGGCAGCCCAACAAAGAGAAAAAGCTACAAGGGATGCTAAAGAAGCAACTATTATAGATGTGCATTGCGTCTATGAAGAAGAGAGGGGTCACAGACTTAATCAAAATAAACCTGTGGGTGCAGGCCGGTTTAGAAACATAGCTCCCGGTGCTGGGAGACCATTTGGTGATTACTCTAGATCGGTCTATGACCAGGGATTGTCAAGCATTTGGCAACCTCCAGCTGCAGCAAATAATTTTGAATTGAAGCAGGGGTTGCTCCAACTCTTCAAAACTGTCGTGTCTTCAGAGGAAAGATGAAGGAAGATCCAAACAATCATCTAATGGACTTCGAGGAGATCATGAACACCTTTCAATATAATGGTGTTTCACAAGATGCAGTTTATCTAAGGGCATTTCCCTTCACGCTTAAAGATGACGGAAGTAGTGGCTTTGAAGCTTGCCTCAAGGATCAATTAGAACATGGGAGGAGAGGACAAAAATATTTCTTGATAAATATTTCTCCTCAGCTAAAACGGGAAAGTTTAGAAGAGAGATCCATAACTTCTGCCAGAAAGACAATAAAATTGTGTTTGAAGCTTGGGAAAGGTCTAAGGAGATAGTCAGAAAGTGTCAACATAGCGTTATTGAACTATGGATGTAACTCTAAGATTTTTGGGATGGTTTGACACCGGCCTCATGCAGAACGTTGAGCAATGCAGCTGGAGGTTCGTTGATGGAGAAGACAACAGAGGAGATAGTCACTATTCTTGATGAGCTATCTGAAGATACAAATCAGTGGCCCTCTGAAAGTGCTGAAAGAAGAAGGGCAAATGGTGTTCACCAAGTTGATGTTAACATATTTGTGCATGTACAGTTTGATGCTATGGCGAAGGAGATAAGGAAGCTAACCTTAGCTTCGATACAGAGTGAGACTCATGCAACATGTGATATTTGTGAAGAGGACACCTAACTCATGAGTGTCAAGCCTCAACCGAGGAAGTTAATGCTGTTGGAAATTACAAATTTAATGCAATGGGTCATAGGAACCTCGATTTTTCATGGAGTTCGCTTGGAGGTACAGCAAATGCATAGCAACAAAATAACGCCATACCTCGGGGACAAGGGGCGCCTGCTTTCCAAAATCTGCAGAGGCAGCAATTTCAGCCCCAACAACAAATTCAGTTTGGGTTAAAAGATCTGATGAAGTCCTTTATTATCAAGACAAATGAGATATTAGATGCTCATGGTGCAGCTATCAAAGAACTTGGCATAGAGTTGCAAAATTTGGGGAAGCAAGTGGGACAAACTGCTACCATATTGTCTGAAAGGATCCCAGGTACTTTTCTAGCTGATACTGAAAGGAACCCCAAAGAAACTGTAAATGCTGTAACTCTGAGAAGCGATCAAGTATTGGAAGTGCCTACCCCAGTCCAAAAAGGGGTGGTACCTAAAAAAGAAAGTGGAGAGTAGTTGAAAATTGAAGTTGATAAGAAGAAGAAAGGGAAGAGAGGAACTGACAAGAAGAAGAAGGAGGACACTTCGAGAAGGGATGATCTAATGAAGAGAGCAAGCACATGCCTGCTCTACCTTTTCCCAAAAATTATATAGAGAAAAGCTGGACAAGCAGTGTCAGAGATTGTTAGATATACTGAGACAGGTTAATGTAAACTAGCCATTTACAGAGGTTCTCTCACAAATACCAGCTTATGCAAAATTCTTGAAGGAAATCCTCACAAAGAAAAGGAAGATTGAGGAGACATCGGTAGTCAAGCTCACAGAGCATTACATCGCAATCTTGCAAAACAAACTCCCACAAAAGTGTGGAGATTCAGGGAGTTTTACTATACCTAGCTCGTTAGACACTCTAAATTTTGATAAATCTTTATGTGATTCTGGTACCTCAATTAATTTAATGCCTTTGTCTATTTACAGGAAGCTGGAGCATGGGATTGGAGAGATAAGGTCCGCACCAATTTCCTTGCAGCTGGCCGACCAAACTACTTTAATACCTGAGGGGATAGTTGAAGACGTCTTGGTTCGGGTGAATAAGTTTTTATTTCCTGTAGATTTCATAGTGGTAAATATGGAGGAGAACGAGGAGGTCCCCCTCATCCTAGGAAGACCATTTTTAGCAACGGGTAGAGCTATACTGGATATACATGATAGAAAACTCATGCTTAGTGTGGGTGAGGAGACGGTGACGTTTGAGATGAACGTAGCAACTGAAGTGAAAAAGGAGAAGCAAGCTGCAAGTGTTGACTGGAAGTTGAAGCGTTCAAAAGAGAAGGCTCCAGTGATTAAGAAAGATAAGTGTGGGGTATACCCCAAGAAGGCTGAGAAGACGCTGTCCGCATGGATGTGTGCATTGGTTCGGGTGCGTGGAATGGAGCCCGACTTCGACTCAGACCCCAACTAAAAGTTTCAGAGAAGTTTCCTTTACCTTATCTTTTTTAATTGTGTGTCATGGGGACATGCCACAACTTAAAGTGTGGGGTGGGAAAAATTGTATGTTGTATGTATATGTGTTAGTTTTTATTATTTTAGTGGCTAGAGATAGAAAAAAAAAATTTAAAAATAAAATTTATAAAAAAATTATTTTTCCCGACGATGGATATCATTTGACAGGTTTTTTAAGGGATTAAAGTCGAAAAAAAAAAGACAAAAAGATTTTAATTTATAGATAGTGTAATAATTTTCCCTTGATTTTTCTTTGTGCCGCGGTTCTTTTCCAAGGATTTTGTTTGAACCTGGTGTTAGTTTTTGTTTTGTTGAGTAGTAGTAAACTTTGTGCTATGAGTTGAATTGAAGACAATGTCTCTTGACTTTATTATACCTTGAGAATAGTGAGTGCTTTAGTTGCATAAGTACCTTAAATTGTATGATCTTAACTTTGCTTAACTGCTTTGACTAGAGTGTCTTGATGATCCAGTCTTGAATGAGTTATATCTCATGTGTGTGTGAGGTTTTGTGTATTCTGTGCATAGCATTTGATGTCTAGAACTTTCCCTATGCGTTTGCAAAATGAAGTAGTAGTTTTGTTCATTCTTGGAAGTAATTTAGGCATTTCTTTATTGAACCACTTATATGCTTTTACCCACCTAATTGTTATGTATCTTAGTTAATCCCTTTGAGCCTGTAATCCTGTTTTTTTTGGCAACCACATTGCAAGCCCTACCTAATTATTTGAATTGACCATCTATTTGAACAATTTTACCTATCGTGAGCACTTGAATTTGTTATGAACTTTGTAAAAGTTGAAGTATGGGATTGTTGGTTTGGCTTTTGAGTGGAACCATTGAATTAGGAGAAAGGTGCATTGTGTTGAAAAAAAGTAAGAGCCACTTGAATTAAAAAAAAAAAAGTTAATTGTATGATTGTGTAAATTATTCCATGATAGTGTAACTCTTGATGTAATTATTCTTAAAGAAGTGGGAGTTAATATATGTTGATGTGAAAGTGGAGTTATGGTTTGACATAAATGTGGGATTTTAAAAAATGAAATGTATGTATTAAAATTGCTTAGGGAGGTGTAGTCACTCTTATATCTAAATATATCCTATCCATTCCGCAGCCTACATTATAACCAAATAAAGTCCTACCTTATCCTTGACTGAATGAGCTCGATTAGTTAAGTAGTACACTACGTGCAAGCCTATGGTTCATCTTTTGTGGCATATGAATGTTATTTCTGAGAGTGAGTGAATTCTTTCTATATTGAGTTCCTGATTGTTGTTAAATTTGATGGTGTGTGGAACTACTCTCTATTGTTGTGAGGGCACTTGATTCATGAAGGAAAGGTAATGTCGTTGAACTATGTGTTAGAGTAAGCGAGCGGATTATAAATAATGTGTGGTGCTTTTGAGTCAAATCTTGAGGCTAGGATGTTACGGTGGTGTGCTTAATCTATTTTAAATAGTCTTGGTGTGACAAGTTATGAGACTTGTTTAAAAAGGTCGTGCCAATATGAAGTGTAGTTTGATTGCTCGAGGACGAGCAATAGTTTAAGCGTGGGGTGTTGATGGTAGGCTATAATATCGTGTTTTAGTCGCTTATTGCACTCTAATTTAGTGCTGCACTAGAGTTTGAGCTTTAATCGCTAGTGTTTTACACTAATTGTGTGTTGTATGCCTTGTAGAAAGAATCCAATCTATGCTGATGATCATGTATGAGACATGTGTTAGATGTTCGGGTGCTGGAGTTGGGATCAGATATGGTGATTCATATGTTCTATGGATTTGGAGACTGGGAGTTCACAGAAGCAGATTGTTTCGAGGTGGTGAACTGTAAAGATGTGGCCTAGATTTGCCAGACGGTGGTACTTATTATGGTTAAATCCTTGTGGACTGTTGGAGGGCTATTTATCCATTTGGGGATGACCGGAGTTGATTTAGGGCCTAGTAGTAGGCCCGAAGGGGATATGCATTCTACATTGGGTCGGACTTTTTGACTCGGAACTATTAGTGTCAAAATGTGTGTCATTCGGTTAGAGTTGAGCTTGTTCGTGTTCTGATATGTTCTAAGTGTTACTCTTCTACGCTACAAGGAGTTGTGCTTTGTTGGTTATATGCACGCCCAATGTGGTTCTGTTTGAGCCTTGTAGCAGAATTTGAGCGAGGTGGTTGTTGGGGTGTTGAATGGTTGATTGCACCTTGGTTATGTTCTCTCCGAGCTGTGGCATATTGTATTATTTGCTTCTCCATAGTTATGGTCATGCACTTTGTGTATTTGATGTCGAACTATGTGTACTCGTTGATTTTGAGTCATGGTGGCTTGAGGTATTTCATCTTCGCCGGTGTTTGGATGGGTTACGCAATGCAGCGGGGTTATGTTGGGCTATGATCCTTTGTGTTAGATTCGTGTGTCTTGGTTTACTATGTATGATGGGTTCGTAACATTGCGGTTGTGTGGTGTTTGTTGAGCTTGCGGGGCAGTTCTCTCATTTGAGTTATTTTACATTTTTTGTGCATTTGAATTGTTGCATATTGGTGCGTGGATTGCACGGTTTGTGGCTTAAGTTTGTATTGGTATGGCATGTTAGTAGAGTGGCTGTATTTGATGAGATGAGGTCGTTAGACTTAGAATGGGTGCTACCGAATTTGATTACGGTATGTTTGGAAGAACAATATCGGAAGTCGGCTTAGGATTTGGTTTTGGTTCTTGTCGGACGAGAGAGAGCTCCATGACTTGTTGACCTGAGGGGTGGTTATTAGTTTCTGCGTGTTGCTTTCGTCATTGGCAGTGTACGAAGGTTTTGGAACAAGGTTTCATTTGAGATGAGGTTTATTACCGGTATTAGGTTTGTTTTTAGCAACTACTGTGGTCAAAAGTTATTGTTGTGAGCATATGAGTTATGCGGTACATCATGTGATGGCATCGGCTTTGGTTATGGCTTGATATAACTTGATCATACTGGTACAGTGTGTAGATGCGAGATTCGGGTCTTGTGAGGAATTCTGGATGTTTGGAATTGGGTTCTACGGTTTATGGGCTAAGGTTAAATTAAGGATCTTCAGTTAGGTTGTGTAGTCAGGCTTATATGGATTAGGATGACATAGGATCACCCCTGGGTATGTACATGGTAAGGTTACACAGCGAGTTGATGGCTTTGGAACGACTCTTGGCACGTTCGAGGACGAACGTATGTTTAAGCGGGGGAGAATGTAATGAACCAGCCAGTTGTTTTGAGGAATTGCATTCCGTTCAGCTATTTGAAATCTTGAGCAACATCCTATGATGTATTATGATTTGTGTGAATCGTCGGTCTTGGTTTTCAGGTTATTCAGAATTGATTTGGAAGAATAAATTTCATGATTGAAGTTATAAAGTTGGAAGAGTTGACCAAGTTTGACTTTTTAGTATTTGACATCGGATTGGAGTTTTGATGGTTCTCTTAGGTCCGGATAGTGATTTTGGAAATGGGCATATGTCCAGATTTGCATTTGGATATTTCTAGAAGGTTTCGGCACTAACTGGCAAAAGTTGAAAATTTGAAGGTTTAGAAAGTTCATAAGTTTGACCAAGAGTTGACTTTGAGGATATCGGATTCGGATTGTGGTTGCGGGAATTAGAATAGCTTTATTATGTCATTTTGGACGTGCCCAAAATTTGAGTTCATGCCGAGTTGATCTGATTATGTTTCGGCACGAGTTTTGAAAGTTGAAAGTTCAAAGTTCATTATATTTGATTTGAGGTGTGATTCGTCGTTTCGATGTTGTTATATGTGATTTGAGGCCTCGAGTAGATTCGTATTATGTTATGGGACTTGTTGGTATATTCAGACGGGGTCCTGATCGTTTTGGATTATTTTGGCTAAGGCTGGTTTGGCAGGGGCTCTGGTGCGACCACACCTGCGGAGCTATGGGCGCAGGTGCGGAGCCGAAAAAGCAGCAGTGGCACTGCATAAGCGAGAAAAGGCTATGTGAGGAAAGATCGCAGAAGCAGAATTTTGAGCACATGTGCGGATGCGCAGGTGCGGTTGGCTGGAGTGCAGAAGCAAGGTCTTGCACAGGAGCGGATGATGACTCGCACCTGCGATGTCACAGAAGCGCATATTTTGTCCGCAAGTGTGAGGGTCGAGTTTTCAGTCGGTTCTACAGGAGCGGATGTATTGTCATAGAAGCAGCTCATTTGTTCGCAGAAGCGAAAATGGCTATGCAGATGCTTTAAATCGAGGGTTTGGTCATTTTATTCATCTTTGGAGCTATAGACCTCGGATTTAGACGATTTTTGAAGCGATTTTTACCATATGGATTAGAATAAGTGTTCTCTACTCGGTTTTGATTATATTTCACGAATCTATTCTCGTTTTTGGCATTTGGTGGATGAATTCAAAAGAGAAATTGGAGATTTTTGTCTAAAGTTTCATAGAGTGAATATTTGAGTTTTGAACATCTATTCGGAGTCGGATTTAAGTGAACTAGTTGTATTTGGGCTCGTACTTGATGGGTTTCGGATTTTATAAGTTTTGTCGGGTTCTGAGGTGCGGGCCTGGATTTGACCTTTTGGTTGATTTTGGGCTTTTGATTAAAGATTCCACCTTTATCGATTGGGTTTGTTTCCTTTGGCATTATTTGATGTTCTTGAGTTTCTTTTGGCCTTTTTTGAGCCGTTCGAAGGTCGGTACGCGAGGGATGGAATTTTTGAAGCATCGTTTGGCTTGTTGGGTATTGGATCTGGCTTGTTCGAGGTAAGTAACACTTCTAAACTTAGTGCTGAGGGTATGAACCCCTGAATGTACGTGTTATATGTTTAGTGTTGAGGTAACGCGCATGCTAGGTGAAGGGCGTGTGAGTGTGCACCGTATGAAGTATGACTCGATTGATTTTGTGATACTGTGTAGCTACGTAATCTTATCTTTATCCATGAATTTCTACGCGCTAGCGTCATTGAGCTGTGATCCATATTTGAAACCATGTTTAGGCTATATGCTTATTCTATTGGGACTCACTGAGGTCATTTCTGTTGTTGAGTTATTTTCTTAAATTGCATTTACATACCTAGTCATATTCATTCATTTACATATCATATTTCAATCTCTGTTATCATTTATTATCACATCATGTTGTTATCATTTTTTTGGGGTTGTTTGGAATAAGAATTGTGAGCCCGAGAGACTGGAGAGATTGATGACTGAGTTGGGGCCTGACGGCCAGATTGTGAGTGATATTGATGGGATCGGGTTGCACGCCGCAGTAACTGTTATTGATTCATGATTAGATCGGGCTGCACGTCGAAGCAGGTATTATTGGTTCATGATGGGATCGAGTTGCACGCCACAGCAGGCATTATTGATTCATGATGGGATTGGGTTGCATGCCGTAGTAGGTTATGTTAGCGCTTGGGCAGGATCCGTCCCTCCGGAGTCTACACACCCACAGTGAGCGAAGTTACTATTGGTTCATGATGGGATCGGGCTGCGCCGCAGCAGGTACCGCACAGTGCTGAGTGACTGAGTGTCCTAAGTTTTTTAGCGTGATGAGTGGGAGTGTGAGATTGTGATATTGAGTACTTTAAGAGTGTGAGTACATGAGTTCATCATTATGATGTATTGCATCTGACATTCATACTTGACATACAGGCATAGAGATGCATTTCCTCATGTTACGCGGTTTTGTGACATGTATGACTTCACATGCACATTGACATGTAGGCATAGAGATGTACTTTCATCTTGCTATCTGAGATTGAATCATCTTATCTGTTGTTGAAAGTTTTTGGGAAGAACCAAAGGTTTCTGACTTACTCATATTTTGGTAGTTTTGGTGGAGGATTTGGGTTTTACTGTTATACTTGAAAAGCATGACTATTTTCTGTAACTGTGAACCAGCTGAGCATCATATCTCTGAGTTATTTCTTGTACCACGTTTATTATATTTTTATGAGCCGTTGTTGGCTATTGGTGTTGGACTCTAACCTTTGTCCCTGCTCCACTACTTTCAATCTAAGGTTAGGTTTGTTACTTATTGAGTACATGTGGTCGGTTGTACTCATACTACACTTTTGCATCTTGCGTGCAGATTTTGGATGTTGATGTTGCGGTGTATGGCGTGAGCTGGCCTTGAAGGCGTACCTGCATTCCTGTTATACCTGCCTCTTATTCTTGGTAGCTTTAGAATTATTAGTCTACTCATGTATATTTCAAACAGAAGATGTATTTATTTCATACCAGCTTGGTAAAGTCTAAATCTTAGAAGCTCATGATTTGTACTAACAGTCCTTGGAAATTCTTTGTATAAAAGTTCAGTATGTTATCATTATTTTTCTCAGTAAATCTCATTTGAATTGGATTGTTATTAGTTGGCTTACCTAGCAGGATGGGTTAGGTGCCATCACGACTAGTTGGATTTTTGGGTCGTGACATTCTTGGGTAGGGGTTTTCACCTAGCTATTGAAGGTAAGTAATTTCTATACAATGTGATTTAAATACATGTATTATGGGTAGATTTAACATGACAAATGTGGAAAATTTAGAAGTTTTTTGAAAAAACTAAATTTTATAAAAATGAGATTCGACCACGAAAATGATTATAGAATTGGGTAAAATTCTATATTTGTGTTTGTGAGGTTGTGGGTAAAAATTATTTACAAAAAATTTCGAAATCCAGGCATGTGAGCCCAAGGGTGAATTTGAGGAACCTTCCAAATTGGGTTGGGTAATCACTCTAATAGTTAAATTGTGAGTTTTTGAGCAATTATTGATTGGTTTGTACAACCTTTGGCTAGTTTCAGATTGTTCAGCATCGATTTGAGACTTCTAAAGTGATTTGTGGACCGAAAAGTGGACTTGGGAAGGACGTAAGTCTCTTGCCTAACCTTGCCTAACGAGAGTCCATGTGTAGCTAAAATTCATGTTATGTCCGGGTTGACATGGGCCTTAATTAAGTTATTACTTGCACTATTTGAACTCAACTTGCTAGTTTAATTGCTTGAATTTATAAGTAAAATTTGGTTAAATATTATGTTAAATGAAGCTTCATTACTTAGATATTTGGCGGATTGTTCAATTATTTAAGGAAATTTTTTTTTATGGGCTTACCTTGGAGGTGTAAATACATAATTCGTAATCCGAAGAGTTTCTCTATTCATGTGGATCTAGCTGAACGCCTCGGCAATATTTATAAATATTATGGAATGCATCCATGGATCGGGTAGTACGACCTCGGTAGTGTATGTACACGATTATTATGGATCGAGCTGTACGATCTCGGCATAACTCGTGCGTGCTGTCACTTGGAGTCTGATTATACTTGACGTGTCATTCATGACTTGAGAATTTATAAATACATGTTGGCCCCTTACTTGTAGAGACTAGCATGTGATATTTGGGGACTTTTAATTGTTATTTTGTCAAAGGATCATTTAGTTATTGCCTCTTATTCTACTATTGATATTGTTTTCATGCCTATTAAATATTCTTGTACATTATGTATATTGCCCCCTAGTAAGTGTCGATGTCGACTCATTGTCACTACTTCTTCGAAGTTAGACTAGATACTTTCTGGGTACAAGTTGTTTACGTGCTCACGCTACACTTTTGCACATATTGTGCAGGTTATGAGGCAGGTGCATCTAAAGTTCGTCTAGACGTGCATCCACATTACCCGGAGGCCTAGTGGTGAGCTGCTTCTTATGCTCCATTTGGCAGCACCCGGAGCCTTTTCTTGTTATATTTCATTGTTTCTGTCTATTTTGTTTCAGACAATAGTTCTTAGAGAGTCTTGTAATTCTACTAGATGCATGTGCACTTGTGACACCGAGTATTGAAAATTCTAGTAGATAGTCATGGGTTTTTATTATTTAATTCACTATCTTTCACATTTAGTTTGTGCTTTATATTACTACGCTCACTTACTATTTGTCTCCTTATTAATGATTTTAAAAATATTAAAATGAGCAATTAAATAGGTAATTCACCGTTGGCTTGCCTAGCGGCGACGTTGGGCGACAGTATAGCCTATAGTGAAAATTGGGTCGTGACAGCTTGGTATTGGAGCACTAGGTTCACGTAGGTTTTACAAGTCATGAGCGGTCCTTATAGAGTCTTGCGGATCAGTGTGAAGACGTCCGTACTTATCTTCAAGAGGCTATAGGGTGTTAGGAAATTTCTCTTTCTTCATCTCCTATTGTGCAGTTGATGTTGTGCGAAGTATCTTTCTCTATTTCTCTCACGGATGGTGAGAACATGCCCGGCAGATGTACCCGGTGGTGGAGAAGCCACTCCCCTTGTTGCTAAGGGCCGCGGTAGAGGCCGAGGGAGGGCTCCAGCTCCTGCTAGAGGACGAGGGCATCCTAGAGTTGCTCTTGTCGTACCACCAGCAGATCCAATGGAGGTTCCTGTCATTGAAGAGAAGAGTGAGGTGCCTGCAGCTGAGCCGGCCCCAGCAGATTTCATGTCCACGCCGGGATTTCAGGAGGTCATGGGTCATATGCTGTAGTTCATGGATTCTATGATGCAGGGTGGTTTATTTCTAGCAGACCCAACCACATCATAGGCGGGAGGGAAGCACAGACCCTACCGCTAAGGCTCTAGGGCGTGCTGCAACCGTATATTAGACCCCAGGTGCATTACCTGTGGGCGGAGCCCAGCTAGTTGCAGCGACTGTACCGGAGCCCAGACCAGATGCGATCATCGAGATGCATAAGCTACTGGACATATGGACCAGACCGCATCCTCTTGCCTTTGCCAGTGAGCAACATGAGGACCCCCAGGATCTTATAGACCATTGCACAGACAGGTTGCACAACATGTGAGTATTGGAGTCCAATGGGGTGGACTTCACCGCATTTCAGTTGGAGGGCAGGGCCCGTAGATGGTGGTTGTCCTATCTTCTTAGAACCCAGCGAGTTCGCCTCCCTTGACTTGGGATCAATTCACACGTCTCTTTATGGTGAGATATATTCCATCCTCTCGGAGGGAAGAGCTACGGGGTCAGTTCGAGCGGCTCCAGCAAGACCAAATATTTGTGACCGATTATGAGGCGAGATTCTCTGAGTTGTCCTGCCATGCACTTATGATACTCCACATCGACGCAGAGAGAGTGTGGAGGTTTATTGCGGGCTTGCATTATGATATTCAGGTTACTATGGCCCGAGAGATGGAGATGGGGACTCCTTATGAGCAGGTTGTAGAGATAGCTCGACGGATTAAGGGTGTCCACAACCAGGGCCGATTGTATGAGAAGGGGGAGAACAGGCCTCGACATTCTAGAGGATTTAGCGACGCCCCGTCTGGGGATAGAGGTAAGTTTGTGAGGGGTCAGTCCAGCAGACCCACTTATTCAACACCATCGCCTTCTCGAGGTGCACCAGTGTGGCCCTATTTCAGTGCCATTCTAGAGAGCTTCTACCGTCCACTGGCTATTCAGGGTTCTTCCAGCGAGTATTCAGGTCCCCAGGGTTAGACTCAGGGTCAGTCATCTTCCGCACCGAGAGGTTGCTATCAGTGCGGGGAGCTTGGTCACATGAGGAGATCTTGCCTTAGGTTTTGGGGCAAGGCAGTGCAGCGAGGCCAACAGGGTTATCAGCCCATGATTAACGCACCGACCATCTAGCCTACCAGAGGTGGAGGGCAGGTGGGTAGGGGTCGCCCTAGAGGTGGAGGCAAGTTAGGTGGCGCTCCAACTAGGTTCTATGTCTTTCCATCCAAACTAGATGCAGTAGCCTCAAATGCCATGATCACAGGTATTCTTTCTGTTTGTGGTAGGGATGCTTCAGTACTATTTGATCTAGGGTCTACATATTCATATATTTCTTTTCTATTTTCTCATTATCCAGATGTCTCTCGTGAGTCCATGGGTGCTCTATATATGTGTCCACGCCAGTGGGCGATTCTCTTGTTGTGGATCGGGTTTACTGGTCCTATATTATGACTTTCTATGGTTATGAGACCATAGAAGGATCTTCTGTTGCTCGACATAAACGGCTTTGAGGTCATTCTTGGCATGGACTGGTGTCTACGTATCATACCATTCTTGATTGCCATGTCAAGACCGTTACCTTGACAATGCCAGAGTTCCTTAGATGGGAGCGGAGGGTTTCATCTATCAATTCATCTAGTTGGGTTATCTCTTTCTTGGAGGCTCGACACATGGTCGAGAATGGTTGTTTGGCTTATCTGGCTTATGTTTGGGATACTATTGCAGAGACTCTTATGATTGATTCAATGCTCGTGGTGTGGGAGTTCTCCGATGTGTTTCCTTCTAATTTACCAGGCACGCCAGCAGATCGTGATATCGATTTTAGTATTGATTTGGCACCAGGTACCCAGCTTCCACCGTATTGCATGACTCTGAAAGAGTTGAAAGAATAGCTTGAGGAGTTGCTAGCGAAGGGGTTCGCCAGGCTGAGTGTGTCACCTTGGGGTGCACCGGTGTTATTTGTGAAAAAAAAAAAGGATGGGAGTATGCGGATGTGCATTGATTACTGCCGGTTGAATAAAGCTACCATTAAGAACAAGTATTTGTTGCTGCATATTGATGATTCATTTGACAAGTTGCAGGGTGCTAGGGTGTTCTCTAAGATCGACTAGAGATCTAGGTATCATCAGCTGAAGACTCGTGCTTCGGATGTTCCGAAGAAGGCTTTCCGGACTAGATATGGCCACTATGAGTTTCTAGTGATGTCTTTCAACTTGACCAACACCCTGGTGGCATTTATGGATTTGATGAACCGAGTGTTTCGTCCATATCTTGACTCATTTGTCATTGTCTTCACTGATGACATATTGATCTACTGGTGTAGTATGGAGGAGCACGAGCAGTATTTGAGAGTTGTGCTTTAGACTTTGCAGGAACAAAAGCTATATGTTAAGGTCTCCAAGTGTGAGTTATGGTTAGATTCTGTGGCATTCCTGGGACATGTTGTGTCAGGTGAGGGTATTAAGGTAGATCCTAGGAAGATCGAGGCAGTCCAGATTTGGCCTCGTCCTACCACAGTGATCAAGATCAGGAGTGTTTTGAGGTTAGCAGGTTATTTTCATCGGTGTATGGAGGGCTTCTCATCTATTGTAGCACCATTGACTAGATTGACCTAGAAGGGTGCTCCGCTCCGTTGGTCCGACGATTGCGAGGCGAGCTTTCAGAAGCTCAAGACATCATTGACTACAACACTGGTATTAGTGTTGCCTTCCGGTTTAGGGATGTATACTATGTATTGCGATGCTTCACGCGTTGGCCTGGGTTGTGTATTGATGTAGGAGGGGTGAATTATTGCATATGCTTCATGTCAGCTGAAGCCCCACGAGAAGAATCACCCCGTACATAATTTGGAGTTGGTCGAGATAGTTCATGCTCTCAAGATCTGGAGGCCTTATCTTTATGGGGTGTCCTGTGAAGTTCACCGATCATCGTAGCTTGCAGCATTTGTTTAAGCAGAGGGGTCTTAATTTGAGGCAGCACAGGTAGCTTGAGTTACTGAAGTACTATGATATTACCATGATTTACCATCTGGGTAAGGCGAATGTGGTTGCGGATGCCTTGAGCAGAAAGTCCGAGAGCATGGGTAGTTTGGCATTTATTTCAGCAGAGGAGAGGCCACTGGCTTTGGGCATTCAATCCTTAGCTAATAGACTTGTGAGGTTGGATATTTCAAAGCCCATTCAATTTCTTTCATATGTTATGGCTCAGTCTTCATTATTTGAGAGGATTAAGGCTCGTCAGTACGATGATCTGCACTTGTTGGTTCTTTGAGAGAAGGTACTGCAATGTAGGTACTACAGTGTGGTGCCAAGGAGGTTACTATCAGCGAGGATGGTGTTCTGCGACTCCAGGGACGACTATGTGTTCCTAATGTTGATGGATATAGGGAGAAGATTCTAGAGGAGGCACACAGTTCTCAGTATTTTATTCATCCAGGTGCGACGAAGATGTATCGCGACCTGAGGCAGCATTATTGGTGACGGCGAATGAAGAAGGACATAGTTGAGTATGTAATGAGGTATATAAATTGCCAACAGTTTAAGTATGAGCACCAGAGGTCAGGTGGCCTACTCCAGCAGATAGTTATACCGGAGTGGAAATGGGAGCAAATCACTATGGACTTTGTAGTTGGATTGCTACGGATGTTGAGGAATTTTGATGTCGTTTGGGTCATTATCGACAGGTTGACTAAGTTGGCACACTTTATTCCGGTTGGCCCAGATTAACATTTAGGAGATTGTCCGGTTGCAGGATGTACCTGTCTCCATCATTTCAGACAGAGGCCCTCCATTCACTTCGCATTTCTATAGAGCAGTACAGAGCGAGTTGGGCACCCGAGTAAAGCTCGGCACAGCCTTTCATCTGCAGACCGACGGACAGTCAGCGCGGACAGTTCAGATTATGTAGGATATGCTCAGAGCGTGTGTGATTAAATTTGAAGGGCGGTGGGTTGATTCTTGCCTTTGGCTGAGTTTGGTTATAGTAACAGTCATTAGTCCAGCATTGAGATCGCTCCATTTGAGGCTTTATATGGTCGACGATGTCATTCACCCATCGGATGGTTTGAGCCAGGCGAGGCTAGGTCATATGGCACCTATTTAGTGAAGGATGCCTTGGAGAAGGTAGAGTTGATTCATGAGCAGCTTCGCATAGCACAGTCCAGACAGAAGAGTTACGCGGATCAGAAGGCGCGTGATTTATCATTTATGGTGGGTGAGAATGTTCTCTTGAAAGTCTCGCGGATGAAGGGTATCATGAGGTTCGGGAAGAAAGGAAAGCTGAGCCCAAGGTTTATTGGCACATTTGAGGTGTTGAGGCGAGTTGGGGAGGTTGCTTATGAGCTTGCTTTGCCTCCCAGTCTATCGGGAGTTCATCCGATCTACCATGTGTCTATGCTCCGAAAGTACCATACTGATAGGTCGCATGTAGTAGATTACAGTACGGTTCAGCTAGATGAGAGCTTGGGTTATAAGAAGGAGCCAGTTGCTATTGTTGACAGGCAGGTTCACCAGTCGAGGTCCAAGAAAATTTCTATGGTAAAGGTCCAGTGGAGGGGTCAACCAGTCGAGGAAGTGAATTGGGAGGCCGAGGAAGGCAAGGGGAGAAGATATCCATATTTATTTAGCACTCCAAGTATGGTTCTAGACCCGTTCGAGGACGAACGTTTGTTTAAGAGGTGGAGAATGTAATGACCCAACCGGTTATTTTGCTTTTTATATTCCCGTTCCCCTAATTAAGACTCCTCGTATATTATTTTACTGTTTTATGACTTGTGGGGATGGTTGGTTTAGGTTTGGAAAGGTTCAGATTGAAATCAGAGCACTTAGTTCCTTGTTAGTGGCCTATGATGGCCAAGTTTGACTTGAGTCAACATTTTGAGTAAACGACCTCAGAACTAGGATTTGATCGTTCCAATAGGTTCAAATGATGATTTTGGACTTGGGCGTGTTTTCGGATCAGGTTTCGGGTGATCTGGGAGTATTTCAGCGCTTAATGTTAAAAGTTGGTTCATTGAAAGTTTTCTAGTTCTTTAAATTTGGTTTGGAGTAGCCTTGGTGTTATCGAGGTCTGTTTGGGATTTCGAGCCAGGGAATAATGTAGTATGGTGATTTATGACTTGTATGCAAAATTAGGGTGATTCTGAGTAGTCTAAGTATGATTCGGCGCATTCTGAGCTAGTTGAGAAGTTTGAAATTCATAAGCTGAATTTGGTTTTGGGATGCGATTCTTAGTTTCTTTATTATTTAATGTGTTTCGAGGTTTTGATCAGGTCCGTATTATGGTTATGGACTTGTTGGTGCATTTGGACGGGGTCTCGTGGGGTTCGGGTGTGTTCAGATCGTCCAGAGCTAAGTCCAAAACTGCTGGTGTGCTGATACTGGTTTCCTTCTTCACGAACGCGGAAAGACCCTCGTGTTCGCGATGAAGGATTTTGGGACTGGGTGTTTTTGCTCTTCACGTTCGCAAAGAATAGGCCATGTTCGCGAAGCTTCAGGACCTGTGTCCTTCGCGTTCACAATGGCCTGGTCGCGTTCGCGTAGAAGAGTTGTGGGCTAGAGATTTGCGGGCCATTGCTCTTCGCGTTCGTGATGGGCGGGTCGCGTTCGTGATGCTTGGTCTAGTCTAGCCTTCGCGATCGCGAGGACCCTGTCGCATTTGCGAAGAAGAGTTTCAGGGCCTGGGCAGGCTTTGCCTTTGCGATCACGAGGCCCTTTTCATGATCGCAAAGGAGGGACAGTTGGGCAAAGACTTTATTAAAGTCAGGATTTTGGTTATTTTGTTTATTTCTCTCATTTGTTAGACGATTTTAGAGCTTCTTGGAGAGAGGTTTTTTTACCTATCTATTGAAGGTAAGTGATTTATATACAATGTGAGTTAAATACATAGATTATTGGTAGATTTTAACATGAAAAATATGAAAATTTTAGGAGTTTATAGAAAAATCTAAATTTCGATAAAAATGAGATTAGACCACAAAAATGATTATGGAATTGGGTAAAAATTATATATTTGTGTTCGTGAGGTTGTGGTTAATAATTATTTATAAATATTTTCGAAATCCGGACACGTAGGCCTGGGAGTAATTTTAGGAACCTTCCAAATTGGGTTGGGTAATCACTCTAATAGTTAAATTATGAACTTTTGAGCAATTATTGATTAGTTTGTACAATCTTTGGCTAATTTCAGATTGTTCGGCACCGATTTGAGGCTGTTAGAGTGATTTTTGGACCGAAAAGTGGACTTTGGAACGAGGTAAGTCTCTTGTCTAAATTTGTAAGAGGGAATTAACCCCATAGGGATTTAAATTATTATTTACTACTAATTGTGGGTGCTACGTACGCACGAAATGACGAGAGTCTATGCATAGCTAAAAATCATATTATGTCCGGATAGACATAGGCTTTTAGTAAGCTATTACTTGCACTATTTGAACTCAATTTGCTAGTTTAATTGTTTGAATTAATAAGTAAATTTTAGTTAAAGATTATGTTATATCAAGCTTCATTACATAGAGATTCGGCGGAATTTTCAATTATTTATGGAAATTTATGTTCTTTTTATGGGCTTACCTTGGAGGTGTAAATACATAATTCCTAATCCAAAGAGTTTCCTAATTCCTCACATTGTGTACGTACTCACGCTACACTTCTGCACATATTGTGCAAGTTCTGAGGCAGATGCATCTAGAGTTTGTCTGGTTGCGCACCTGCATTACCTAGAGGCCTAGTGGTGAGCTGCTTCTCATGCTCCCTTCTACAGCACCCGGAGCCTTTTCTTGTTATATTTCATTGTTTCTGTCTATTTTGTTTCAGACAGTAGTTCTTAGAGAGTCTTGTAATTCTACTAGATGCCCGTGCACTTGTGACACCGGATTTTGAAAATTCTAGTAGACGCTCATGGGTTTTGATTATTTAATTCACTATCTTACTTTCACGTTTAGTTTGTGCTTTATATTACTACGCTCATTTACTATTTGTTTCTTTATTAAATAAAAAGCAATGATTTTACAAATATTAAAATGAGCAATTAAATTGGTAGTTCACTGTTGGCTTGCCTAGCAGCGACGTTGGGTGCCATCATGGCCGGCCTATAGTGGAAATTGGGTCGTGACACTGATTCTATTGAGTTCTGATTATATCCCTTTAATCTGAATTACCTATGGTTGTTAATTTGCCGTGTTGGAATTAGTTTTAGGATCCTACTGAATACTACTAGTCTATTCAAGATAATTCAATGCTTATATTCCTATGGAATCAACTTTATTAAAAAAGTATAGAGATTGCGGCTTGTAATTAAGCAGAAGTATATTCCTATCTTAACCACAAATCGCACGCACCCTAAGGCTTATGGTTAAGATCAAGCTTTTTTTAATTCTTATGTAATCTAAGTCGATCCTGAGCATACACTTAGACGGTAAATAAAAACTAATTGATAACCAAATGTTAAGCAATTATAGAAATAAAGCAATAACTCGTATTAATGATGTAATAATTATCAAACATCAATATTCTTCGTTACCCATAAACCTAGAACAAAAAAATCTAGCCACGCATACCATTCATCTCAAACCGATATTCAAAATTCATAAACGAACAAGTAGAAAGGAAGAAAATTGGAGATTCGTCTCTAATTTCGTTAGACTTCGCACCGTATGTTCCTTGCCCCCAAAATAGCGTATCCCCCTCCAAAAGATATTGCATGGGGTATATATATATATATGACCTAGAGTGTGTAGGAGACAGCACTGGCCAACTCTAATTCTGACCTTAAAACTCTTCATCTAAAAATATTTAAGTTATATGTACCGATAGTATTAATATTTAACACCAGTTTAATAAAATTTGTTATAGTAAATTACAGTTAAGCCTCTCTATAACAACATAGTTTGTTCTTATTTTTTTGACTTTTATAGTAAATAATTGCTATATACTTACAACACAACGTTTGAAGTTTACATATTAATTGGCGTTATAGACAAAAATTATCCAAAAGTTAATCTTTTTCCTTTTTTAATGTTATATATAACACATAAGAAAATAATTTAAATTTAAAATCTCAAACATATGCTTATTTTATTAATTAAATATTAAAGAAAACTAATACATTACTAATAAATTTATTATTTATTGTGCAAAGATTTAAACTTTTGTGCAATGAAATGAAAATATACAAGGATATCTTTCAAAGAAATTGATTGAAATCTTCAACTATGGAAGTAACATAATATTCTCTATCATACGTGGTGCATTAAAGTTTTAAAATATTTGGTCAAAATCTTTAGATTTACTATTGGTAATCTTACAGATATTACATGGTTGATATAGAGGTGGATAATTTTACAAAAAAAATACTGTTATAAAAGATGGATGTTGTTATAGGTAAAATGTTGTTATAATAAAATAAAATATAACATAAAATGAATTACTGTTATACAAGGATCATTGGAAGGAGGCAAGCTATCGCTAATTGGCTCATTTTCTAATAAAATCATTAAGCAACTAGCTAGATCTTGCCCCAAAGAGATGGAAAGCAGCAAAGTGCGCCTCCTTTTCACCCTGGTTCTGCCTCTATCTAAGCCTCTTTGTTTAAAAGAGAGAAAAACGTGTCATTCGCTTTTTTGCCCTTGCATTTGCAAGATGACCTTTCTTATGAGTTTATATGGAAATATTATTAAGTTAGGGTTAAAATCAATTTATTTTAGATGATAAAGAGCAAATCACAAAATGATACATACATCTTAAATGGAAACAACTCGCTGTGAAGAGTTACAAATTGTAATAGACCAACTTAGTATGCAAATAACTCGTCGTGAAGAGTTACTAATTGTTGTAAATCATTTAACAAGATACTGTATATTTCAAGGTTCTAAGACTGTTGTAAGATCCCATTTTAACAATTTCATTTATTTCATCGGTGTTCAATTACCTTACAGAGACCAGTTCACACATGCACAAGCACGACTAAAAGATCATCGAACTGTGATTTAATTGTAGCCTCTTTTGACACTCACTAAACTATCCCCTTGGAGCGGGTGCGGGAATCCAATGAGTCAGAGAGAAAAGGAGAGACAGAAAGTGTAGAAATAACCTTTCCTTTCAATGACTAGATCACTAAAGAGCTAACTTTTCCGAAAGCTAAGAGGGAAAATGTGTGCCTACACAAATGAATTTGACTGCGTCCTCCAAAATTTTGCGAGCACAAATTTCCCACTAATGAAAAAATTAAGCAGCCTACACCCTACTACATCAATTGCTATTTTTACATTTTCCTACGTCTTTCATGTCCACCAAGTACCTCTAACCATCAATGTCCAGGCACGTAAACTGCTGCCATGGCAAACCAATTGTCTCTTCATCGGCATCCAACAAACGAGATCTTTCCTGCCTCATCGAACCCCCGAGAGCACCTTCATGATCCCAAGCCTCGGTGCCCGAGAGGTTTCTTGCCTCCAAGATTAGAGCAAATTGCCACCACTCCCAGGTGATATCATAGTTGACATTTTGATATCTACCCGATATCCGTGAATTCTGGAAACACTGACCAATCGTCAAGTCCCAATATGAAGTCAGGAACATATTCGTGTTGGAATACATCCTCACTCCCCAAGTTAAATTCTGAATTTAGGTCAAACAGGGTCCTGTCTTCAAAATCATGTCCACATTCTGTGAGGAACGATAATCCCACATCAGCTCTTGCACAGGAATCAACAGATGCAGATGGCATTGGCAGGATAACTAGATCCTTGGTCTGACCAACATCACTAGATTCCGTTGGAATTTTTCTGGACTTTGATTTGGAGACCTTCACAGAATCAGAGAGCTTGTGCTTCCCCAAAAATTGCGATTTCAATGGAGTTCGTGACTTAGCATCCCCAACAGGAAAAGCAAGAGAAGCCCAATCCAAACAACCTTCAGTACTTGATGCAGCCCTGAAAAGCAGAAAATTAACATGTAAATCATAACCCCAGCATAAATACGAATTTAGATGAGAAGATTGATTAATTTGGTCATTTGTAACCATTAAATTTCAATGCCTACCAACTTCGATAGTGCTTCCAAAATTACATTCGAGGATAACGGTCCATTTGAATTTATATTTTCAAATTCAAGTATTTAAGAGCATAACAATAGAGTATTGAGCTCGAAATAGCATGGATGACCGTTACATTTGCTTTCAGGACAGCCTCCTGCCTCACTTGGTTCTTAGAAGAAAACGTGAATGACACAGTGGTTTTAAATGATGGAGAATAAGGAGACACCAGAATCTTTTCTAGCTCTGACATTTCCAATTAATATGATATTTTTATTCTTAATTTTATGATCATGTAAACTTAGATGCAATCATCAAGTCTAACACCGTGCTGTAGAAGAAACTTAATACCACAATGTCATTATAATGACTCAAAAAACTTAAGGATTGCTTACACTTTTAGAAACTAAAATGGATGTCTTAGATAATTTAACCTAGGAAAGAGATTAGTGTAATTTACTTGATAGATTGAAACCACTTAACTAGGTTATCATTTGACTCCCTTCACTTAACTGAAAGCATGAAATAAAAAAGAGTTGCAAGATCACATACCAGAACCGGTTTTCAGCCACATTCAGGGAGGACTTGAAATGATGATGCTCAGCTATCATCATTCTTGGAGGCAATGGGGATTCAGGACCACGTATTTTAACAGTTACAGGCAATGGCAAGGGAATTGTCATATCATCTTTCTCTGCCCCAAATTCCAGAGTAACATCCAACTGCTCAGCAGGAAAAGAAGCTTCTTCTCTCTGGTCACAAATGGAGACTCTCTCAACACTTAGTGAACTCTGCTGGTCAGAGAGAGCAGCTGCTACTAACTTGGCACATATACTTAAATTAGAAAATCTCTTTTCCAGTGAGCCCATTGAGCAATTCGTAGAAACAAGGTTCAAAGTTGGTGTAAACCAACTTCCAGAATGATAGAAGCCATTCTGGGAAGATGAGAATGCATTTGTCTGGCTTTTCCGGCATGACATTTTCCACACAGAGGAAAGAAGGGCAAAGAAATGCTTTTGAACAAGGGGCTCATGATCTGGAACCTCTGATGCAATATCTAACACCAGTCGGACATTTTCCTGAAAAGAGGAACAGAAAAGTTAGCCAAATACAAACATGAGCTACGGTTTAGCCTAATTTTTTAAACTTCAGGAAAATACAGGAAATTCTTTTAAAGCAGCTGATTTACTTCGCCAGCTATAGAAACCTTGATGTAGAAATTTCAGTTGATTATAACCCTTTCCCTCAACCAGTTCACCATTCAACAACCAAATAGAAGCATGACTTAAACTTTTCACCCTGCCCTTCGTATCCCAAAACCACACCATCCTTAAACACCACAATTTGATGTAAGTAAAGTTTTACAACTAAGAGCACATCTGCAGATGTCAAAAGACATATTTGGAATAAAGACAAATCATTACACTAAGCATACAAGACTTCCACACATATATCTGGTCTATCGCCAATGAGTACAGAGGAGACGCGATGACAAATGACTTACTATCTCATATATATTACAAGCGATTAAAAAAAACTTAAGAGAGAAAAGAAGAAACATGCACAACAAAAGCAACCACACAGAGGAAAAAAGAAAATGACTAAATGGTGACACTATATGGAGAGCCAACTAGCAAACTGACTTAAAAGCCCATCAAGACCAGTTCTTTCCACCAAAAGTTAGCCTCTTTTTTTCTAATAGCAGTGGTGTCAGGGCCAGCTTGGAGATATTAAGTAGGAGAAGGCCATCTATGATAAAGAAGAGCATTAATCATCTTCCAAATGGGAATAAGCAAAGACTAATTGGGGTGAAGTGGAAGAAACAGTCTTATAATACAGTATGTTCTCCTCTATCACAAGGTAAAACAATCTGTCATGTTCTTTAAAACTCTACCTGCAACATTGACCATTTGTCAATTATGCATCTCCAAACACATACATCAATGTCCCCAAATGAGCAATAAGAAACAACTGTCTTCAACTTAAAGATAACTAACACAACTTAGAGCGGGAACTAAAATTACGATCCAACATAGTTTCTCGACCGTAAAATCTATTTAATCTCCTTTTGTTTCATTCTCGCCAAGGTCCCTACCTTAATACAAGAATAAAGGGAAGCGCTGGAGAATTTTCTTCTTAAGTTCCTTCAACCTTTTGTTCTACTCTTTGACTAATGATGATTCTGTCTTTCTTTTTTGTTCTTTTCTAATTTAATAGTTTCCTCCAAAAGCAAGGGAGATGAAATAGAAATCTAGCTTACCTCAGTCACTTTGAGAAGACCTTTTATAGAGCCAGCATTGTTGGATCTATCGTTTACACTGTCTGTCGCAGATAACACATATCTCTGTATAAGTTCCCTATACCTTTCACAACAAAGAACAGGGTGACGATATCTTCCTCTATAAACTCCGCCAGCAGTCACTCCATACAAGATATCACTCACCAAGCTCCAGTGAGGACCATACTCATGAACAGAAGCACAAAGTACAGCGTCCTCTTGTGGCAACCATGAATCAGCGGATGGAAAAT
>MCJB01037133.1:7124-19718 GCA_002018475.1 Nicotiana obtusifolia | reverse complement strand
GCTCACTAGATAGAACATCATCATCTATGGTCATCAACTCTATCAAAGACCCGTCCTTTAAAGCTTGAGGTTCAGAAGATAGACCTCCTTTCTTCAAAGATTTGAACTTTGTTTTCTTTGCCTTCTTCTTTGACTTCGATTTTGGAACAGAAGCTGTAGCATGCCTGCAAAGCATATTGCCATTGAAAATCAGCAAAAAAGGA
Organism: Nicotiana obtusifolia; assembly: GCA_002018475.1. Taxonomy (NCBI): domain Eukaryota; kingdom Viridiplantae; phylum Streptophyta; class Magnoliopsida; order Solanales; family Solanaceae; genus Nicotiana; species Nicotiana obtusifolia. Next base: position 19,515 of record MCJB01037133.1, on the reverse strand, counting down.
GCCAAAGTTAGATAGCTTACTTCCAAAGGAGTAAAACAACTGAAATGGAACAAAAGGTTTTAACCGCCATTCCAACACAAGAAAGGATTAAAAGAATGGAAAAACAGTTGAGGTGAAGGAGTGACAGACAGCACCTCCAAATATTAATACCATTTACTCATATTTTAATTAAGTGTGCAACCAACTAGAAAACTTGCTTTAGCTCAAAGTGTAACAATCCCAGCACATGGAACAGACATATAACCCAGACAGGGCTAACTGGCATCAATGGTGTCACCAACAGCATAATAACCTAAAGCAGCCATTTTCAATTTGAAGGTAGCTGTACAACAGAGAATAAGGACCATCAGTAATCTACTTAATCACATCTACACCATTTTAGGAGTATTTAGTGTTGTTCCAACTTTAAGAAACTTTGACAGATCTCATGCAACTTTTCACAAGTTTGCAGTAAAAGAATCCAATCCTCAGATGAAAAATTCCCTTAAGATGCTCTGCTTCATTTAGGACTGGGAATACACGTGACCGCACTACTTGTTCTTGACCTTGTTATCGGTTGTTAATATTTTATAACTTCCTACATATTTCTTTTTATACGTAATAATAAGCTTTTATTCTACCATTTATTTGTTATTTTTAGCACAAATAGTGTTATTTAGGTTCGTAATATAGGTACTAGGAAATCAATATGTTTTGCTATGTTAGACATATATTTCCTTACTATCTTTGTGTAACTATATTTCCTAGTTATTACATATCTATATTTATTTTAGGGAAAAGGGCCAAATATACCCCTCTACCTTCATATATTGTCTACATTTAACCTCTGTTATACTATCGGGCCAAATTTATCCCTACTGTTATGCTATCTGGCCAAATTTACCCCTACAATCAGTAAACTTTTAAAAATAACCCTTGATCTGTTAAGTAATCCAAAATCTCCCAAATTCCTTTTATTTAAATCACTTGTTGTTCTTCTTGGTCCACTATTTTTGAAATAATTGACATTTACCTGATTTCTGAATGAGAGAAAAAAAATAAGAGAAAAAATATTAAATAATACAACCGAATAAACAAAGTATAGTAAATCGAAAATCTAATTAGCTAGCTTTTCAAAAATCTAAAAGTATTTACAACATCCCAATTTTAATGAATTCATTGCACCAAATATATGGAAACTTAGTATTAGTGATTGAAGTTGAAGTTCCTCGGAGATTTTACATTGTATAAATCAACTTTGCTTTAATTAAATGCCTACACATTGTGCACTCTTAAGTTAGTCGATCGAACTCTATCCTAACCAGGTGACAAAATGTATTTGAATAAACATTTATATACATGATGATAATACACAATAAATAGACCTACTAAAATTCTACGGTGTGTATATGATTAAAAAATAAATAAAATTCTAAACCAATTTTATTTATTACAAGAAGAGAAATCGATGCATTGGTAATTAAAAAAAATTATGAATCATTTGTAATAGTCTAGTAACTTGAGCATACACATCAATAGTTATTTTTGAAAATAATGGATCAAGAACAACAACAACAAGTGATTTAAATAAAAATAATTTGGGAGATTTTGAATTACTTAACAGATCAAGGTGTATTTTTAAAAGTTCTGCTGATTGTAGGGATAAATTTGGCCCGATAGTATAACGGAGGTTAAATGTGGACGATATATGAAAGTAGAGGGGTATATTTGGCCATCTTCCCTTTATTTTATCTATCTTCCTATATACTCCCTCCGTTTCACTTTATGTGAACCTATTGGACTACGCACGGAGTTTAAGAAAAAAGAGAAGACTTTTGAACTTGTGGTGTAAAATGAGACACATATATTGTATGTGGCTACAAATCAATGCATAAGTGTTTTCCAAATATGAAAAGGGATCATTCTTTTTGGCACGACTAAAAAGGAAATCGGTTCACATAAATTAAAACGAAGAGAGTACTATTACAAAAGAATGATATTCCAAGTTCCAACATGAAATGTTCATTCTGCAAATAATTTTTCAATTTAAATGTGAGTTTATGAATGACTTAGCTTTATTTTTTAATTCAATTTTCTGGCAAGTCATTTGTGACTCTGAACTTGGAGATAAAAAATATTCAACATTTTATGTTGCTCGGTAAGATAGTGCTTCAACAAATTTAGAGGTTATGGTTTTCTCCAACATAAGAAAATATTTACGACTACCATTTAGCAATGCTTAATTTTAACTTGAGTAGCTGAACGATATGGCTCCACAAGATGACTATGTTTTAAGACTATAGAAAGTAATATTAATTAATCGATTTTTATAATTTGTATGCGAAAGAGAGGAGTAACTTTTGTACTTACTTTGAATTGATATATGGTGAATTATTCACAAGAAAAGCTTGTTCCACTAAAAGGGGAAATAACTTTCCTTACTTATGGGTGAAAGCCATTTTTCTTTACAAATGTTACATCGCTTAATCAATATGGTTCAACTAATAGTTAGAAATAGTTGTACTGTTAGTGCATGTCATTATATTTACATTATCGTAGTATCATACAAAGCAGGGAAACATGATACAGAAAATGATTTTTCAAAGTAAAATATTCATCACGTAAAACATTTTACGTTATAGAAGGTTAAAAAAGCTTCCGAAAAGAAAGAAGAAGAAATATAATCTCTTGCTTAAATAAGGAAGAAAGAAAAAAGATTTAATACACAAAATTTAGTTGATTTAGGATTCCTAAATATAAGAAAAATAATTAAATGATTATTTTATCTAGGGTAAAATCTACTTTTAAAGGATAAAAAAGGCAAACAACATTTTCCTAAGGGATTTCGTGCTTTTAATATAATATAGATATAGATAGATAGATAGATAGATAGATAGATATATCAAGCATTGCATTTTCAAGACAATTCAAATTAGCTTCTCCTTATATTAAAGTGTTATATCCCCTCGCCCCCCAAAGGTAGCATTGACGAGCTCTAGTGATCCCTAGCTTGTTTATCTAGCTAGCTTTTTCCAACAAAAATAAACCTAGTGTAATCCCACAAATGAGGTCTAGGGAGGATAATGTGTACGCAGAGTCGCAGACCTTACCCCTACCTTGTGAGGGTAGAGAGGTTTGTTTCTGGTAGACCCTTAGCTTAAGGAAAAATGACAAAAGAAGAGTGACAATAACCAGGAGCAACAGCAAAATAAGATGATAAGATACCGAAACGAAAGAAACATCAGGTAGTGATAGACAATTAAGAATAAGAGAATATGAAAATAGCACTAATACTACAGGTAAAGAAAAGAATGCGCTCGACTGCCAAAATTCTACCATAATTCTCGACCTCCACACTCTTCTATCAAGGGCCATATCCTTGATAAGCTGAAGTTACGTCATGTCTTGCCTGATTATCCGTCTCCAATACTTCTTAGGCCTACCTCTACCTCTCGTCGAACCCGCCAAGGCCAGCCTCTCACCACCTCAATGGGGCATCTGTGCCTCTGCTTTTCACATGCTCGTACCATCTCAGTCTTGCTTCCCGCATTTTGTCGACCACGGAGGCCACTCCCACCTTGTCCCTTAATCTTATTTCGTCTGGTGTGCACACATCCATCTCAGCATTCTACTAGTATCATCTTCTAGACATGGAAGTTCTTGACTAGCCAACACTTTCACCTCACACATCATGATCGATCTAACCATCACTCTATAGAACTTACCCTTAAGTTTAGGTGCCACATTTTTATCACATAAAATACCATATGTGAGCCTCCATTTCATCCACTCCCCCCAATACAATAGGTAACATCCTCGTCAATCTCCCTATTACCTTGGATAACTGACCCAAGATAACTAAAATTTTCCTCTCTGGGGGATGACTTGTGTATCCAGCCTCACCTACACGTCCACTTCATGAACCAGCTAGCTTTTTCCACCGTACTAAAATTCTATTTGTGAGATCTCTTTGGCTCGCTACGGTTACGGATTAGTCAACTTTCCTCACAAATTTTATGAAAAGAAGCTCTTATTTTCATATTTCTAATTCCTTACCTTAATTCTGAATCTACTTAAATTATATAGATAGGGAACAATATAAAGCTGAAAAGAAAAAAGATAAAAAACCAAATTTTACTTAAATTATTTATAATTAAACTTATTAAATTAATTGTACATGATCCCAAATATCATGAATGAAAAAAAGGCCAAAACTACCCTGAGAGTATCGGAATTGGTACAAAATTTCCTCCGTCCACCTATTTGAATAAAAATGCCCCCACCATCAGTTTTTGGGGTCGGCCTTACACTTCTACTATTGGTTCTTTCTGAAAGGAAAAAAAAAAACTTATTTAATAATCATGTGTCTTAAACCCATTGACCTAACTTAAACCCCAACACAAATATTCAAACCCACCCGTAATAAGCCCAATAATTGACGAGCCCCAATTTTAAACCCTTGTCTTCTCCGTCCACCCTACCCCACCAATCACCATTTCCATCTGTCAATCCCTCCCCCAACACACCCACACACACCGTGTCAATTCCATATGTCCAGTGCATTTCCATGTAAAAGTCTACCTCTTTTCATAGTTTCATCTTCTTTATCCGTTTTCTAGTTCTAATTGTTGGGATTCTTTTCTTAGTGTAGATGGGTATTATTTTCATTTCTGTCAAATGGGTCCAATGATGATTTTTTTCATCCTTAAAGATTGAAGCTCCTTAAAGTTGGAGAAGGTACTTTTTCCGGTTATAATCAATCAATGGGATCATCATCTGGGTTTTTCCATTAAAGTACAATCACATTCTCATAATAGTTTTTGCTGGTTCAGCTAAAATTTTCGATGATTTGGAATCCAATAATTTGATATTCTTTTAGCAGAATTTTTAGAGTTCCACCCTGGACCACTATTTTGCTGGTGTTTATAAGATGCTAAAGCAATTTTCCCGAAAAAATTGATAAATGCAGCTTTTTTTGTTCTAATCTCCTCTCTTTGGTTCTCTCTTATTCTCTCTCATCTTTTTTTCCGATTCTTTTGGTTGGATGTGATTCTTTCGGTGATGTTCTAGCGAAGGTGAGGTGATCGATGGGATTTAAAATTTTGAATTCCAATTTTGAATTAATAGGATTTGAAATTGGGGGTGGGGGGAATTTGGGCGGGTTACGAGTGAGTTTGAATATTTGTGTTGGCGATTAAGTTAAGCCAATTGGTTTAAGACATGTGGATATTAAATAATTTTTCTTTTTCAGAAAGGGGCCATTAGTAGTAAGGGTAAGGCTGACCCAAAAAAATAACGTGGGGGCATTTATCCAAAAAATAGATGGAGGGAGGGCATTTTTGTACCAATTCCGATACTCCAGGTTTAGTTTTGGACCTTTTGCCACTTTTCCACCAACCAAAAACGGGTAAGAAAGCACATACACCAGAACTTCAATTGTTCTGTCTCTGGTGGGTATAACCACTATCATTAAAATGGACCTTAGGCCTAACTCAACCCCAAAAAACTTACTCGTAAGGTGCGGATTGTCCAAGAGTATATAAGAAAAACAACTCATTCTCTCGGCCAATGTAAGACACTTAATCCCCAAACCCACCCGTAAGTTTAGGACCAGGCATCATGTGTCTCGACAATACAACCTGTAGACCCAACGTTGGATAAACCAAGAATAGGGATGAATTTGGCTCTAATATCATCTTGGGCGTAACTCCACCTTAAATACTAGCTTGTAAGGTAAGGATGGTACCAAACCATATACATTCCCAATTATGACACTTTCTTACTGAATAGGTATAATCAATCTCCTTTAAGTGGAAAGCCATCATCCAAAGTTCTTATTTTTTGATAAGGTAAAGTTTTATTGATAAAAGTATCAAGATGCTACAGAAAATTACCTAAAGGAACAGACATCTACACAACAAAGCCCTCATCCAAAGTTCATTCCATCAAACCACAATAATCCATTGAATTAAGTCACTATATCTACCACAAAAGCTCCGGAAGAGATCTCGCAAAGCACGAGGAAAGAAGAAACAGTGAATCTCACTTTGTATGCCCTAACTACTAATGACACAAAAATATTGATACATGGAGGCACAAATGACATCCTACAACAAAGGGGTAGAAGCTAGATAAAGTCAAGTAAGATAATTGACAGTCAAGATTCCAAAAAAAAAAAAAAAGACAAGGAATTGTAAAGATTCAGAATAGAAGAAGAATGACATGCAGACTCTTAGTTATCTCAGAAAGAAAACACAAAAGAAATGAAAGAATTACAGGAAACACTTCTTATTATTACAGGAATCACTTACCCCATTGAGTTCTCATATTCTGCAAGCTCCTTCTCTTTAGCTTCAGCTTCCAGTTCCTCCATCAACTGTCATATTATAAGGTAAGTTATTCCAAAAGAACAGATGTGAAACCTTGAGATTTTATAAAGGACAAAAGGAGAAGGGTGACAGGAGAAATGACCCAAAGTATCACAAAATTACTGACCTGATGTTGAGCCAAAGCCTCAACCTGCTGCCTGTATACCTCAGTTGCAAAATCAGCATCCCATCCTGACATTAACGGGAACATTATTCATTTGAAGTACATTCTTAAAAGCATATATTCAGCAAATTAAAATGCTTGCAACCTCAAATATCTAAGATAATTTTTGGTATAACTACCAGTAAAACATTTTTGTTTCAAAACATAGTATTGATCCAATTAATGACCAAGCATCGAAGGCCAAATTTGATCATATTCCTCATGTGTAAGATACTACAAACTATTTCGGCCTGAAAATTTTCTTATATAAATAGCTAGGTCAAATATTTACTTGAAACAAATACAAAGACAAACAGTTATGAAGGGGTTAAAATAAGCTTACTTTCGTAAACTAAAGGTTCTTCATCATCATCAATCTCTGCTTCCATATCTTCCTTCAACTTCTCAATTCTATCCAATTCCCATTCAGTTTCTTCAAAATGACCTTGTGACTCAATAGCTGTCTTGTCTATGATAGGGTCCCATAACTCCAGAAAACGTACAGCATACCGATCGATTGGACGTAACTGACTCTCAAAAGACAAGATAGCTTGTCCTGCAGCAGCAGCTGCTGCTGCCATCTGTTTGACATCGGCCAACATGTCAATGTCATCGTCTTTACCAGCAAAAGTAATTGCTTGTTCTTTTAACAAATTACTAGCATTTGACATAACCACAAGTTCTTTGCTTGATGTTGTAACTGGGACTTCATGATCAGCAGGCTCATCAGCCTTCATCTCATCGTCATTTCCAAGTTCATCATCTTCCAACCTACCAATTGCTTCTTCAGTGAACTCCTGATTGTCTACTGCCTCTTCCTGTTCAACTTTCTTCAGAGCCATGTAATCCGCCTCATCTTCTACATTTTGCAGAGCAGCCTCCACATCAGCATTAGAGAGCTGAACCTCAGTAACATTGCTATTCTTCTCTCCTTCAATGTTCTTTAAGGAAACTGTTCTGTGGCCTGAGAACAATTCCATTGGATCCAGTTTCTTGAAGAATTCAGTGTTGTAACTTCCACCCTGTATAACCAAATCATCCAGAGCTCGCTTCTGGTTTGCTTTTTTCAATATATTCTCTTCAATGGTGCTCTCACTTATCAATCGATAAATATGTACTTCACGAGTCTGGCCTATTCTATGACAGCGATCTTGAGCTTGTTGATCCATAGCTGGATTCCAGTCGCTATCATAAAAGATGACTGTGTCTGCCCCCACCAAGTTGATGCCAACTCCACCACTACGGGTTGATAAAATAAAAAGGAAAATCTTTGGATTTGTGTTGAACCGTTGCATCAAAGTTTGTCTCTGTTCAGGCAGAGTAGAACCATCCAGACGCATGTAAGTGTAACCATACAAATTGATGAAAGCTTCTAAAACATCAAGCATCTTTGTCATTTGGGTGAAAATTAGTGCACGGTGACCTTCTGATTTTAATCGCCTCAACAAACCTGCAAGCTCCTGCAGCTTTCCACAGTCAAATTGTATGAGCCGCCTATCTGGAAAGTAGACTTGCCTTCTAACAATGGCTGGGCGAAAAGGAGTGAGAAGCGGAGAGAGAACCTTAGAAGATCTCTCCTTAAAGGTTGGACTGAAAAATACGGAAGTACCTGGTTTACTGCACCAGCAAGCAGGTGCTGGGGAACGTGCAGCAGGGATTGCAAACATGAAAGTCTCAACCTGATCGACCATTTTTTGGAATCTCTCAACTGGCGACAGTATCAATTCCGCAAGCCTAGAGGAGTACAGGTATGACAAGGGATTACTTTTCTGACAGTAAATACCGTGAACAGGATGTTTCACAGTAACAATCTCCCGAAGACTTGTTGAATATACAGGTTTCCGCTTACACTTGATGGAATTCCACCATGCAATAGATGCTGCTCTCTCCTTTGCTTCTCTTAGCCTCTCCTCAGCAAGTGCCTTTTGGATCTCTTCAAATATGTTTGTCCCATGAAACTTCTTATTCCGTTTAAGTACTAGTGAAGTTTCTTCACCATGAATTTGGGACACACGACCCTCAATCAAGCTTGAAGGGGTCGCAATGGATTGAACATCATGACTCTCCCAAGAGGTCATTGAAAAATCAAGATGTGTAAACAAAAACCCCAAAGCCCCAAGGTTGACAGTTGAAAAGACACCATGCGACAGCATCGAGCAAATGGAAGAGCTCAAGTGCACATCAATACCACTCATATCAAAGGAGCTCACTATTGGACGTCCTTCAAATAAATCAGGGTGATTGCACACTTTGCGAAGTTGCATTATAACACTTATCATCCCAAAAAAATTTGTACTAGCAAGAGTAGCTTGTGTCTCCGAACTGGCAATAAAATCTTCATACAAGTTACGCTGCCTCCTTGATAGCTTACAATAAATGACGTGCTCATGTTTTGAAGGAAGCTGTTTCTCCACATCCCTCTTCAACCGGCGGAGAATAAAGGGACGAAGGACATTATGCAAGCGATCAACAACTTCCTTATTAACCTTTTCTTGTCCCTCAACCATTCCAGATATAGGATTACAGAACCAGTCTTTGAATTCCTGATGAGATTGAAAAATATGTGGCATCAAGAAATGCATTAGAGACCACAGCTCCATGAGATCATTCTGCAATGGTGTACCAGTCAAAAGAATACGCCGTTTTGAGTTAAAATTGAGAAGCGTTTGCCATCTTTGCGATTTCCAATTCTTTATTAGATGAGCTTCATCTAAAATCAAGTACTTCCACTTCTTACGCTTGAAAACTTTGGAGTCCTGTATAACAAGTCTGTAAGTTGTGATACATATATGAAACGAGTTTGGCTTCAACCAACCTTGCCTTTTAATTTTTCGCTCTTTTGCACTGCCAAAATATGTCAAAATTTTGAAAGCAGGACACCATCTAAGAAACTCAGTCTCCCAGTTTAGCATGACACTAGTTGGGACAACAATAAGATGAGGGCCCCATATTCCTTTTTCACATGCTAGGTGAGCAAGAAGAGCAATTGTCATGATAGTCTTCCCCAAACCCATTTCATCTGCTAGGATCCCATTAAGTTTCTTCTCATACATGGTTACAAGCCAGTCCAAACCAATATGTTGATACTCACGAAGGGGAAATTTTAGAAGGAAGGGGAACTTAGTCTGCACTTTGGTTGTTGAGAAGGTGTTACCCGTTGGTTGTGCTGATCTGGCAGCAGCTGCTGCATCAGCAATTATATCATCACTCGGCCTTTCTTCCCCTGTTTTATCCATGCCTCCAACTTCCTTTACTTCTGTCTCAGTGACTGTAGTGGGCAGTACATCGCTTGGTCCATCATTTACTTGACTGGGTTCAGATTCATTTTTTGCTGGCGATTCTGAAAAATCCTCACTCTTCCTTTCTTCCCCTGTTTTAGCCATGCTTCCAACTTCCCTTTCTTCTATCTCAGTGACTGTAGAGGGCAGTAATTCGCTCGGTCCATCATTTACTTGATTGGGTTCAGATTCATTTTTTGCTGGCGATCCCGAAAAATCCTCGCTCTGCCTTTCTTCCCCTGTTTTATCCATGCTTTCAACTTCCCTTTCTTTTATCTCAGTGACTGTAGTGGGCAGTACATCACTCAGTCCATCATTTACTTGACTCAGTTCAGATTCATTTTGTGCTGTTGAAGCAGACGCGTATGATTCAGAATCGTCCCCCATATTTTCATCAGTATCATAATCCTAACAAGCGAAATGTGAGAGTGGTAAGAATAAAACGTAAACCAAGTCCTACAGAAGAGCAGAGCACCACATACCTCTTTATACCTAGCAAGGAGCTCATCTAAAGGAAGTTCGCTCTCCTTCTGCAACAGTGCTATCTGAAAATTGAGAATTTAGCTCAAGAAATCAAACGAAATGTTCAACCATTTGGAAGCTCCATTTAGGCCAAAATACCAAATGAAAGTAGATTGATTTTTTTTCATTCCTGAAGAGGTGCATATCTTGCCCCCGATCTTGGTACGGAACAATAGTATCGTTGGGGTAGATACACAAATCACCTTAAATCTAAGAAGCCAAGTCGGTGGGTTGGTCTGGGTGGAGAGAAAAAAAAACGAATTGAACCTAAAATCTTATCTGGTGATATCCATTTTTACACATGAGGGAAAAACTGGACCAGGTCTATGTTTAATGGAAAGCATCAGAATTTCAGTTATGCAGGTCAAAAGAGAGTTTTTACCTCATCTGCAGAATCATTTGGCTCTGCCTTTGCCAATTCTTCCTCCTCTGACATAGTTGTTTCATCATCCTATCAATACCACGCAAAGTAATTAAATATTTAAGCAATCTCAAAGTCTAGGTAAGGCAACAGAAGCTATTAACCATAAATTCGTCTCAGAAATTAGAGAACACTATAAAAAATGAACTGTAAATTGATGAAACTTTGTCTCATACAAGTTGAAGCTCTCCAACCAAATGAACAATATAGCATTTCTTGCCTTACCATATTATATTCTTTATCTTCACCAACAGCAAAGACATAATCATCATCATCCTACATAAAATGGAGAAAAATCAGAGAAGGGTACGGAAAACTGAAGATACTCATCATGATGCATACTAAGGAGACCAAAGAAACCAACTTCTGATAGGAAAACACTGCATTCCATGAAAATGCGAGATGAAAATTTTAATTTTTTTCTTCACAAGTAATTCACACTCGAAGCTCCCTCCAAAATCTTGATATTCATTACTCAAATGCTATCATCAATTGGGCCCGCATTGAAGGAGGACCACAGAAGTGCACCTTCTCTACGACAAAGCAATAAATCGTACTTGATGGTCTAGCATCACGTTAAAATTCCAAAAATGAATATACACAAACATTCATATTGCAAAACATAGTTTTTTAATGATAAGTAACGCAAGCGGTAAATTATGTTGAACTAAGTTTTCTTGGATGTTAGCTAAAGAAAAATTTCTGCAGGGAACTTCTTGAAACAGCGTTCCAATATTGATAATTTATACTGAGAAGTTTAATAAGAAGAAAGTTCTTAGATAAGCATCTTCACCTGTTCATCATTAAAGACACCTAACAAATTAACTTTGTCTAATTCTTGATACTTCTTCGGAGGATTTTTTAGCTTGTTTTGCCCTAGATCAGGATACTGGTTATTTGGTACTGATAAGACGCCATTAATTTCAACCTGCAAGTACCAGAAAGCATATATATCACCTTGACCACTTACCTCGTTATAGAAGTCAAAGCAGTAACCATAAACACATACAACTTACAGAACGACGACCAGAAATTGCAGGTGAGCAGCCCCCATTGGTCTCAATAGCTACATCATCATCTCTACCTGTACAACATCATTATTTGAATTCCTGGAGAGTTCCATGACTTTATAATTAGCAATACACAAAGTGGCAGATCCACTCACATTTATCACTGTCCTCGTCAGAACTGACCGTAACATCTGTACCACTCTTCTCTGGGCTACAGTCTCTGCTAGCTGAAAGTTCAGAACGATTAAACTAAATCAAACTCATAACTTAGATGATACTTCAGAAAAATCATGGGATTATCCTAAAGCAAGGAGACATAAGACAAGATAGTTCATTTTCCTCCCAACAGTCAGATGATACAGGAACTTGTAAAATTTGATAGATGGAAGAGGCATGAATGTGAAATACTTATAGCATAACTCAATCAGCCATATTGTACCTTCCCCAACTGCATAATGCTTAAGAAGCTCTTCAAGAGGTAGATCCATTTCATTTTGTAAAGCAGCTAACTCTTCTTCCCTTTCTTCTTTAGTTATAACAGCCTCATCCTCTTCAATGGTATGCTCGTCATCTTCCTAAAGCAGTATCGACATACATGAAAATATTGTTTATAGTACAAATTTAGCAGAACCGCAACAGACTTTGTAATA
>MCJB01037122.1:41130-60926 GCA_002018475.1 Nicotiana obtusifolia | reverse complement strand
TAAACTTGCGGCTTCTTTCATCAAAGATAGGTGTGAGCTAATTTTCTCGCTAAACCCGTCTCTGATCTTCTCTACTGTTTTGGCTGCTTTCTTGGGTGTAAGGTTCCTAATGTTCTAACTCAGAAAGTATAGTCGTTCTCTCTTCCTGACCCTTCGGCCAAGCCGCTTTGTCTGTTCATTGGATTGATGTCTGATAGCTTTTCCTTCTCCCCAACCGCTGTCATGTCCCGCTACGCTAGTTCTACTGTGCTTTCCTTCCTTGGCCTAAGAAAGAAGGCTAGTCACTTCCCTTATTCATAGGGGCAGCCCCTTTTCTATCGAGTAGTCACTCTTGGCCTCTTTCTGTCCTGACTCGGAAATGAACCCGATGGTCAATCTTTCCCTGGCTTGAGAGGTTTCATTTCAGGTTAAGCAGGGGATCAAGACTCTAATGCTTTCATTCCTTCAGCTTCAGATAGGTGAATCAATGGGCTCATTTCCTTTCTTTCTCTCGTCAACTGGGGAAAGGTTCCTCTTTGCTTTGATTCGATAGTTGGAACTCTTTGTATATAGGTTATGCCTAGGGCAAGACCCTTAGGAGAGATAAGGAAGGTATTAAGAAAAGGAATCCGGTCTTTGACGATCCAGTCTTAGCTAGCAAGTGTATGGACTCATACTTTGAGGACTCCCTAGTGTGCCAGATAGCTACTTTTGCCCCGTTTAAGCTGAAGCATAAGAATGACGAATTTATGTCCAACGTGAAGTAACATGGACTGAAAAAGTTCACCTGATCTGAAAGGACACTCCAAAGGTTGAGAAAAAATTGTATTCCTATTCCTTTTCTGAAGCAAGCAAAAAAAAAAAAAAAATACAAAAACCACAAACAAATTTTCAAGAGTGAGTCGTGAAAAATAAAAATAAAATTAGAAAACAAAAATAATTATATATTTAATCAACCTGTCATGAACTTAGACACAATCACAAACCCCAAAGACCTCACCACAATTGCCCTACAACACAACAAAAAACCAAACTATAACATTAATCATAATTCGCCATTAACTATAACAAGAAACAAAACAACTAAGATCACTAAATGAAAGCCAAAAAGTACAAGTGTAAGTCCAGTTACACGAATACTCACAATGGTTGGACCTATAGAAAGAGAACAAAAGAAAAAAAAAATCATATAAAATGAGTGCTGAAAGATGAAAGCACTTACTATTAGACATTGAAAAAATATTCTAAAAGCTCATATAAATTGTATAACTGCAACCATTATTGGAAGATGAAAAGAATTCCAGGACTTTGAATCAAATTCACACAAGTGTCTTCCATTTGCTAATTCATATGCGATGTACTTGAATAGTTTTATCCAATAAGTAGTATTTATTGTAATGTAAATTTACTTTTTGGGACAAAATATTATAAGAGTAGTTTTTTATTTGAAGGGTAAAAAGTTCATTTAGTTTTATATGGATATTTTAGTAAATTAATTTTTACTTTGTGGCTTCACACTTATAATATAGTAATATATATATCAAACCTCTTTATAACAGTCTCGTTTATTTCAATATTTTTTGGCCGATATAGTGAAGTGATGTTATAAAAGACATACATTATAACATAATATAAAACTCAGTTCCGAAAAGCTTCACTTTTATAGTGAATGGTTGTTATATAGAGATATTGTTATAGAAAGGTCTGACTATATATATATATATATATATATAATAGGGAATGGAAAAGCTGATGTGGTACATCTCTTTGGCTTGAAAAGCCATTTATCTTTTTTCACAATTTTTTGAGATTTCTCTCCTATTTTAACCATTATCTCAATAATTAACTAAGAAAAAACGAAACGTTTTACATTGAAAAAGCACCATCTCACTTATAAAAGAAGTCTTAACAGTTTCTTCTTCCATTTTGATAATTGAGAATCCGTTAAGTTTACCTCCTTTTGCATGTTTTGGTCCTATTTTTTCTCTTTCTTACCTTAAAGTTTATCCGTTCTTTCCGTTTTGCTGAATAATACATCATTATGATCCATAAATGTGATTTCTGGTTATTATTTTCATTCGTTCTGTTTTACAGAAGTATTTAATGTACATTATTATGATTCATGAATGGTAGTACCCTTTATATATTACTTGAGCATTCTGTATTCCATGGGCTTTGCCAATCAAGTAGACGGAAGAAGATTCAGAGGTCCATGAAGCAAGCTATTAAGTGAAGAGCAAAGATGTCTTATTTTCCGATTCTCCAACTATCATTTCTCGAGAGAGATATAGAAAGACACAACAGTTATCATCCAATCTCCCTATTGCTTTTTTTTCTTTTAAATCGGTAGAAATTTATTGTTGTTCTCTTCTGTATATTTCTCTGATTTAGTGGATGTAATTTTATTTACCCAATTTCATTTTTTGGTGATTCATTGATGTATTAATTTTGGCTGATTGTTATGGTTTTTAATGGTATTGCTCTCTTCTTTTTTGTTTCATTCTGCTTTGGAACCTAGAAGTGTACTTATTTTGATCTCAATAGTATGAGTTTTCTTAAAGTGAAAGCAGGTTTGCCAAGGTATTATAATTTCTCTGCCAATTGTTGTGTAAGCATATTTGCTAATTAATTGGTAATGTTAAGGACTATATCAATAATAGTAAGTCTAGATTTATTTTAAGATAAGCTTTATCAGACAATTTACATATTTTATTAAATGATTTTTTTTTTAATTTTATATGATTTTTGTCCTGTTTTTTGTACAGTTCAAAATATATTGTAATAGATGAAGATAAGGCAGAGTTGTAGTATAGAAGTCAATAAGTATATATCTTCTTTCTTTCTATAAATTGGTTGTGTCTCTTTACTCGAGTTTACACCATTATCTTTGTTATCTTTTGGATTAACGGATTAACCATACAGAGGGAGAGGAAAGAAAAAAAGGAAGAGGAAAAGGTTAAAATAAAGGCAGTACCAAAGTAGAATAGGAAAGAGGGATAAAAGAGGATAAAGAGGAAGTCGGCAATAGGGTTCGTTTAGATGATAGAGTGAGATTAATGAATAGAAAAAGTTAGAAAAAAAAAAAAGAATGATGAAAGAAAAATAATGTAAAAAAGGAAAGCGAATACAAGAACTTATTTTTCCCCCTATTTTGGTTTATTTTACTTTGTTTCTTTTTCTTTTAATTGAATTAATAAAGTTCATCAAATAAAAAATTTACTATCTAATGATAGCAACAACAAAAAAAAGTCCTTAGCTACATATATTTGAATTATATTAGACTAAAATGAATAAATCTCCCCCCACACACATAATGTATGAAAATATATCGTTCATTTAAGATCTAATTCTACTAAGAGTATCCATATAGTGATTTTATCAATATCTACGCTTAATTTCTTATTCAAATAGTTGAAAAATTTATTTCATCTGTCTAAATTTATATATATAAATATTATTTCTAAATTTAATGATGTTTTATCATAACCGCGTGAAGCGCGGCAAATTTCCTAGAGTGTATATATATATATATATATATATATATATTCAAGGTTATCACTTTAATTCAGTTAACTTCACCAAGAAGTGATTATTAAAACTAAAAGTAGAGGAACGTGGGCATTGCGTCGGATTCACGTAGCAGTAGTACTAGTATTCGCTAGGAGAAAAGACTTGTGATTCTATTAGTTTGATAGAGGGATTTTATTCTTCTTTTCTCTCTTTAAACACTTGGGTGGGATTTTAATGAAAGCTGATGCATGACACTATGATTCTCTTAGCTTCTTCTCCCTTCAGCTGCTGCTTCTGATATATGCTACTGCTAGATTGTATGTGAACTAAGCACACCCCCATCGTATCACATGAGCATCATATTCATATTCCTATATAAATCTTTTCTTTCTTTATTTTCATTAAATAAATATATCTTTTCTATCATACCCCATCTTAGAACTAATTTCATTTGTTCCTACTTCTTAAGAAAATAGTACAAACTTCAGAAATTTATGGGGCTAGTTTCTTGATAAAAATTGGATATTTTTGTCTTTACATTAAGTGTACATGAATGTGAAGAGGAATTTAGGGTAGTGAAGTGATGAAATCTGACGTTGTTTTGTACCTATTGAATATTATTTGTGGTGAATAATTCATTCATTCATTAGATGTCAAATATATAGAACTATTACAAGAGATAAGTATGGAAATATAACATATATGGAAGAACTCTAAATAAGGTAAACATCTATTCTATAAGTATGGAAATATAACATATATGGAAGAACTCTAAATAAGGCAAACATCTATTCTATACGCCCCCTCAAGTTGGACGGCAGGAGGTAAGTCCAAGCTTGGAACGCAGAAGCAAAAACGGAGCACGGGAGAGCGGTTTTGTCAAAGCATCAGCCAACTGATCAGCTGCAGAAACGTGAGTCATACGTAAAATACCACGCTGAACCTGTTCACGAATGAAGTGAAAATCTAGTGCAATATGCTTCATCCGAGAATGAAAAACAGGATTAGAGCACAAGTACGTAGCACCCACGTTATCACAGTATATAACAGGACAGGACGGTAGAAACACCCGAAGCTCAGTCAATAAAGAACACAACCAGCGGAGCTCTGCAGCAGTGGAGGCAACAGATCTGTACTCAGCCTCAGTGGAAGAGTGGGCAACAGTGCGCTGCTTCCGAGAGGCCCAAGAGATGGGGGAGCCACCAAAATAAACTACATATGCACTCGTGGAGGTATAATCATCCTTGTTGCAGTCAGAATCAGAGAATGCATACAAGGACGGCTGAGACACCCGACGAAGAAGTAAACCAAGGTCAATAGTACCACAAAGATAACGAAGCAGGCGTTTCGCCGCGGCCCAGTGAGCAGTAGCCGATTTATGCATGAACTGAGATAATTTGTTCACGGCATAAGCGATGTCAAGACGAGTAAGGGCCAAATACTGCAGACTACCTACAACAGTCCTATACTCAGTCGGGTTGTCCAAAGCTGTGCCATCTAGTAGAGATAAAGGCTGATCAGTGGCAAGCGGAGTAAGTACCGGCTTGGAATCAGCCATATGAGTCCAATGTAGAAGATCAAGAATGTATTTCCGCTGAGATAATAGAAGACCATCACGATGCGGTAGAACCTCAACTCTAAGGAAATATGACAGAGTACCCAGGTCCTTGATAGAGAAACGACTTGCCAACTCAGCCAAAAATCGATCAACTGTACCCGAATCAGACCCAGTAACCACTATATCATCAACAGAAACCAGCACAAACACAGAGACACCAGCCCGGTCAAAGATAAACAACGAGGTATCCGCCCTGGAATTGCGAAACCCCTGTGCCAACAAAAAATGTCTCAACTCTGAATACCAAGCTCGGGGTGCTTGCTTAAGGCCATAGATAGCCTTGTGCAGCTTACACACATAGTTCGGACGATCAGTGTCAACAAATCCCTGTGGCTGAGCCATGTACACATCCTCATAAAGACGACCCTGCCGGAGGGGCCAACCCCGAGAGACTGCCAAGGTAAGAACCAAACGAATGGTGGCCGGCTTGACAACCGAACTAAAAGTCTCCTGATAGTCAATGCCAGGGCGCTGATGAAAGCCCTTGGCAACTAACCGAGCCTTATACCGATCAACACTACCATCAGAAAGGTACTTAGTGCGGTAAACCCATTTACAACCGACTAAGTTCTGAATACCATCAGGGGGGACCAACTCCCATGTACCATTGCGCACAAGCGCCTCAAACTCCTCAGACATGGCAGCTCGCCATTTGGGATCCTTCAAGGCTTAAGTGGCTGTGGAAGGCTCAAGGGAAGGATAAAACTGAGCTGTAAGGGAGAGTTTTTGGATAGGCTTGCGAATATTGTTTTTGGCACGAGTGGTCATTGGATGGGTGGGAAGAGAAGATGTAGTGGTGGTGGAGGTGGAGACTGCGGCGGGGTGGATGCTGGAGAGGAGGAGGCAGTGGATGGAGGGGACTTAACCGGAGAGGGAACAGTAGGAGAGACAACAGGAGGAAGAACATAGTGCGAGGGGCACCATGTGTCAGCAGTAGAGGGTGTAGGCCGTGGTGCAGTGGACATGAGAGAAGAGTAAGGGAAGACCGACTCATCAAATTGGACATGACGAGAGACATAAAGTCTGGAGGTAGTGGGGTCAAGGAAAAGATACACACTATGGGTTTTGGAACAGCCCAGAAAGACACACGGGATAGAGCGGGGGTCCAGCTTGTGAGCAGAGTATGGACGAAGCCAGAGATAGCATAAACACCCAAAAACACGGAGGTTAGAGTAGTGAGGAGGTTGGTTGAAAAGGAAGGTGAACGGGAAAGACATCTGTAGAGTGGGAGTAGGAAGACGGTTGATGAGATACACAGCTGTCTCAAAGGCATAAGGCCAAAAAGACAACGGTAGGGAGGCATGAAATAGGAGAGCAAGGCCGGTTTCGACAATGTGACGATGATGGCGTTCACTGAAACCATTATGTTCAGGTGTGTGGGGAGGGGTAGTAAGATGAGTAATGCTAGAGGTGACAAGATGAGAAGACAAGGCAAGAAACTCGCCCCCATTATCTGAGTAAAGGCATTTAATTTTAAGTTGAAAGTAATTTTCAACAAGGGCCTGAAAGGTAGTAAAGATAGATCGCACATCAGATTTATGACGCATCGGATACAACCACATGTAGTGAGTAAAATAGTCAACAAACAGCACATAATAACGAAAGTTCTCACTAGATGAAACAGGAGATGTCCATACATCAGAGAAAATATACTCTAAAGGTCTAGTGGAAATAATAGAAGACTCATAAAAAGGCAACTTATGACTCTTGCTGCAACTACAAGCAATGCAGCTATTATTAAGTGCTAAGCTAGAACAAGACAACTGATAATGCGATAAAATGTGACAAGAGATAGAAGATGCCGGATGACCAAGGCGAGAGTGCCAGACAGTATGAGGAGGATTGACATCTGAGAAGTAAATACAGGCAGAGGGGCTAGATGAGGGCCACACATAGGATCCATCTTTAGTGCGTCCCGCCAGAAGGTGAGTCCCTGAATTGAGATCCTTAACAACAAAACCAGAGGAAGTAAATTTAACGGCCACATCATTAGATTTACATAACTGGAAGACTAAAAGTAAGTTTTTTTTCATAGTTGGAACATGTAACACATTATGTAAAGTAAGAGAATGATGAGAAGTAGGAAGAGTAGTCGAACCAGTATGAATGATAGGGAGGGCGCTACCATCTCCAATGTATACAGAGTCAGTGTGCGGAAATGGTTGGGGGAGAGAAAGATTGGCTAGGTCAGTGGAGATGTGGTGCCCACTATTGAGAAGCCAAGAAGGACCTGGTGCGGTAACAGAACTGCTAGCAGTCGGACCCTGTGCATGAAAGGCTTGAAAACCGGCCTCAGGCGGAGGCATGTAGGGGGACCCATGGACACCGGAATATGGAGTGTAACCAGCATAGTTGACCGCCGGCTGAGTGACCGGTTGCCAAGGAGGTGGCTGCCACTGCCGAGGGGCAGTCTGACATGGAGGAGCGGACAGCGGCACCGGAGCAACTTGTGGCAGTGGCGAACGTGAGGCAGCAGCAGGAGGGTGGTGGAGATATTGAAGTATCCACCCATGTGTTGGACAATCCCTCAAGGGATGACCTTGAATGCCACAAGCTTGACAACGACCACGATATGGACGTTGCTTATTGCGACTGCACGACGACAAAGGAGTAGGAGGCGTCGACTGGGCTGCGGCGGCAGCTACCATGGCTGTAACGGGTTGGGACGGAAACATTGATGATCTCATGGGCTTGAGTTTCAACTCTTCATGTAATAATTTTTCTTGCAAAACATCAACAGTAATCGGTGTATCACCAGCAATGACGGAATCAACAACATGTTTATATATAGGATCCAAACCATCTAATATCTTGTCAAGCAAATCTTCCAAATCAAGAGGTTTGCCTAACAATGCCAATTCATCCTTGATAGTACGAATAGCATGGAAGTACTGTGTGATTGATGATGTTCCTTGAACAGTATGGTTGAGACGAGCACGAACCTCTTTAATGTGACTTCGCGAAGGAGCGGCATACGTGGCCTCCAAGATGTCGTATGCCGCCTTTGAAGTAGTTGCCGGATTCACCAAAGAAGCAACTTCTTCGGCAAGACTTCCAAGAATGGAAGATAATAACAACTTGTCTTGGCGGTACCATGATAGATAAGCCGGATTGGGAGTGGAGGACCCCGTTCCGGCTACAGTGGATGCAGCAGATATAATAGTAGGAGCTGGTGCGATTTTTGTCCCATCAATCCAACCAAATAGACCAAAACCGTGAAGAAGAGTGTCTACTTGTTTCTTCCAACCCATGTAGTTAGACCCATGTAGTTTGGCACCAGGGATCATGACAGAGATGAGTGGTGTTTTAGGATCATGAGGGTTAGGGAGGAATTGGGGAGTAATAGAAGCCGTTTCAGCCATCGTTTAAAAGGAAAGAAGCAGCGGCAGTGGGGTTGGCGCGGAGTCGCAGTAGTGGTTGGCAGTGGCGACGTGTAGCGGCAGTGGGGTGGCGCTGCTTGGGTGGGACGGCTAAGGCTAGGGTTTGGTGATGGAATCCCTAGGAATTAGGCTCATAATGATACCATATTGAATATTATTTGTGATGAATAATTCATTCATTCATTAGATGTCAAATATATAGAACTATTACAAGAGATAAGTATGAAAATATAACATATATGGAAGAACTCTAAATAAGGTAAACATCTATTCTATAAATATGGAAATATAACATATATGGAAGAACTCAAACATATATTCTATAGTACCAAGATGCACTTGTTTCATATAAAGTACTTGTATGAATAAAGAGGGAAAGATTCTGGAGGAATTAATTCTGATACTGTGTGCTTTTTTTTTTCCGGGGGTATAAATTTGTAGGCAGACTTGTGAAAAGAGTAATTTGTATTGCTTTACTCTCCTTGCTCAAAGGCATACCAAAAGCTAGCGCGGGCTTGCAGCGGACTTACTGCCGTACCTAAGGTATGCTAAGATTTCTGTCTGTTTTGATGATCAGATAGCGCCTGGAACGGCCTCTCTATCTTCGTAAGGTAGGGGTAATGTCTGCGTACACTCTACCCTCCCCCAAACTCTATTTTGTGATATTTCACTAGGTATGTTATTGTTGTATAGCGTCTGAAACAACATCTCTAGATTCTTTTAGCAGTTTGTTCTTAATGCTTTTGAATGTTATTATAAGTGCTCTTACCACTTTTTAATATGGTGGTTCCTCTGTTTTTGGTCTTGAAGAACTTTATACAAGCATAGTGCTTTCCGCTATAGTCATATGGAGAGCTTTGCGATTAGCTATTGAATGTGGTCATCTTCTATCCGTAAACTACAATAAAAGGGGTCTATTCCCAATTATTTAGCCCCGGAGCACATGCCCCAAAAATAATGGAGAGCAAGGTCAAAACAACCCTCCCCCTCCAAACAGAAATTGTAAAAAGTAAAATCTTGACAAAAGATAAAAGGTTTCGTTGCAAGCAGCCAAATTTTAGCGACAAAGACAATGGATATATAGGGTAAAGGTGGATTTGTGAGATTGTGATTGCTGAATTTTAAGTGAAGTAGGACAAAGTTCCTCTACTCTTTCTTACACGTGAAGTGTACATGTAATTGACATGTAACCCGAAATTGAATAACAAGAGACTTTAATATATCTTCTTGTTGCTTGGATATTATTTCTAGCTGTATTACATTCGACTGTAGATGAATGTCCATGGTTATAACTTGTAAGGCCAATTTTGCCTAAACAGACCACACTACTCCTAAAGGAGTCACAAGAATTAATGAGAGATTATCTGGTGTAAGATGACACCCCCTCCACCCATTCCTTTCTATCTTCTAAACTCATTAATTTGCCTACTTATATGCTTTACATGGTCTCGTCTGAAGTAAAAATAACGTCTTATTGGCCCCTTTTGCCAATACTCCAAATTTGAAATGGCTTCTCCCTTTCTCTGAAGTCAGAACACCAACAAGGATGCTCTCAATTTTCGGAGTAGACTTAAATGGTGGAGGCAAAATCCAGGTAAGGCATATTTGGACAATTATTTCTAATGTAGTTGTGCGTTGGCTCGATAAAGCTCGTGGGCCAATAGCGCTAAAAAGAATTGACCATGTAATAATACTCCAATATAATAAATGGTTTTATCACGTAGACAATGACCCTTTATAGCAGCCTCGAAACCGCAAAATGGAAGAGGAGCCATTAGTCAATATTAATTTTGGAGATGGATACTAAAAAATAGAAGAGAAAAAAAATTCTTAACTAATATTTGGCTGTTGCAACTTGGGTTTGATATATATGCTGACAAAATAGGCACCAGAGGGTGCGGCTTAATGTGTCAATAAAGTGGGTGAAAACTACGGAAACAGGTTCAAATCAAAGTAGACAAATACAAGAGGTGATTTTTTCTATTTGACGAACCTTGGCAGCATAGTTAATTAGTATCTACTGAAACAGTTGAAGTACGTATAAAACTGACTGGACCACTGCTATTTAAAAAATGCTGATACATGCATATGACCTAATTAACAAAATTTACA
Organism: Nicotiana obtusifolia; assembly: GCA_002018475.1. NCBI lineage: Eukaryota > Viridiplantae > Streptophyta > Magnoliopsida > Solanales > Solanaceae > Nicotiana > Nicotiana obtusifolia. The sequence continues at coordinate 50,327 of MCJB01037122.1, read as the reverse complement.
CAACACTTGTAGGATGAAGATCTTGTAATATTTTATTAGCTGTATGCTTATCACGCGTTGGCTTTGCAATAATCTAGCTGTCATCAGCCATGAAAAAGTCGTTTTTGTTAAGCAAACAAATGTCAAGCTATGTATATGTGAATTCGGGATTAATGGATAAGAAGGGTACGTGCTGATGACAGGATTGTTTTGAAATTAAGATGTCAGTGCCTTCCACATGGGAAAATAAGCAAAGTCATTAAATATCTACGGTGATCTTATTAGGAAACTTCTTCATAAGCTCAAGTATAAATACTCTACTTTTGTTGCTTCATTCTCAAATTGCATTACTAAGAGTTGACCAGATTTGTTCTTGTCTTGTTCCATCTTTTGTCTTGTTTCAGATTATAACTTTCTGGGATTAAGCTTATTTAGGAAGCTATTTGAAGAATCATGAACGCTTTAGCAGCAACCAACAGAAACTTTAAGCTAGCATCTCGTTTGCTGGGCTTGGACTCCAAGCTTGAACAGTGTCTTCTCATTCCATTTAGGGAGATTAAGGTTTGTTGCTCTTTTATGTTTCCCATTCTTCTTCTTGCAACAGTGTCTTTTCAGAATTTGTCTTTTTGCAATTCTTTTCTTAAACTCTTTGTTCCATTTGGGTGCTGCTATACATATTTATTTTGGTTGCCAAGATTTTGATGAAATCCGACATGTTTTTGTTTTCAGTAATTTGCCTCCTATGATCTGGCCATTCTAGGAACTGGCCAGATTGAATTTTACGCTGATCTTGAACATTGTACATAACATTCTCAGTTTTGACTTAAATTTCTACTTTTCTACTAGACTTTTACATGTGAAACAATTTTTTAAAATATGGTCTTCGAGCAGCTTACGTACACTTCTGTTATCCAGTGTTATCAAAGCTTAGTCAAAAGAAATCACCTCTTTCTTTTGGTCTCTGATGAGATTTGGACCCTAGTCTCCCATAGTTTCAGTCTTTCAGACCATTTCATTGACGGCTAGATCACACATTTGGGTGCTGGACTTTTTTGTCAAACCTTTGTTTTTTGCACTATTATGCTTGTATATGCAGTTGCTTTTCTCATTTTTCTGTAAGCTGTGCTTATTGACTGATATTGCAGGTTGAGTGTACAATACCAAAGGACGACGGCTCATTGGCAACTTTTATTGGATTCAGGGTACAACACGACAATGCTCGAGGCCCCATGAAAGGAGGAATCAGATACCATCCTGAGGTTAGTTGTTTAACTTGACTGAATTACACAGAATGGCAAGATTTATCGAGTTTCTTTAATTCAAGATCATCTTTTTGATTAATGTAACAATGTCTGATACTGATTCAAATGGTTTTGAGTAATGCAGGTAGATCCGGACGAGGTGAATGCCTTAGCACAGCTAATGACATGGAAGACAGCAGTTGCCAATATACCATATGGAGGGGCTAAAGGAGGAATAGGGTGTAGTCCCAGTGACTTAAGTATCTCTGAGCTAGAGCGACTTACTCGAGTATTTACTCAAAAGATACATGACCTTATTGGAATTCATACAGATGTTCCAGCACCTGACATGGGAACAAATCCACAGGTATATATGTCTCAGGAATAGCATTTTATCTGACAGGAGAAAGTGTCATTTTCCCTTAACCTTTTGGCATGCTCCGGGTGGATCTAACTAGAAGTATTGCTTTATGCAGACAATGGCGTGGATTCTAGATGAGTACTCAAAGTTTCATGGCTATTCACCTGCAGTGGTAACTGGAAAACCTATTGTAAGTATGAATGACATTCTGATTTCTGATTGACGATACTTTACACTCCATAGTTCATTTTACACGATCTGAGTAGTGTAAATAAACTTTCACTTGATGATAACCTGTTCTCATTGTCTGTATTTTCTAGCTTGACTCACAACTATACAATCTTTGTAATGGTTTAACTTGAGAAATTCAACATTTTGACAACAGGATCTTGGTGGATCTCTAGGCAGAGATGCAGCTACTGGTAGGGGTGTTCTTTTTGCTGCTGAAGCACTGCTTAGAGACCATGGAAAGAGCATTGCTGGGCAGCGTTTTGTTGTTCAGGTTAGTGCCCTTAATTCAGCTAACAATTGTGGAGAAACTTAATCTCGAAGCTATTCTGTTTTTCTCGAAAATAAAAATGAACAGAATTAATTCCACACTAGCTGATTGGTTAGTAAGAAAAGATACAAAAGGATACAGAAAGTACTTTTCGTTGGATAGGTTTGGAATTTGATACGATATCTTTCATTTCAGGGATTTGGAAATGTTGGTTCTTGGGCTGCACAACTCATTACTGAGCAAGGTGGGAAGATTGTTGCAGTAAGTGACATAACAGGTGCCATAAAGAACAAAAATGGAATCGACATAGCGAGTCTACTCAAACATGTGAAAGAAAATCGCGGAGTTAAAGGTTTCCATGGCGCGGATTCAATAGATCCTAATTCTATACTGGTAGAAGACTGCGATGTTCTTATACCAGCTGCCCTTGGCGGAGTAATTAACAGGTTCTTCTCATGCTATTTCTATAAAACTAGTTATTAACAAGCTCTAGTCATTTCAGATTTGTGATACATTTAAATCTCTTTAAAGGGATAATGCAAAAGACATTAAAGCCAAATTCATTGTTGAGGCTGCTAACCATCCAACTGATCCAGAAGCTGACGAGGTCAGTGTTTTAGTTCGGTTATTATATGAAACACAGGACAAGAGAACAACAAAAATTAAACTAATTTTGTTCATGCAGATTTTGGCAAAGAAAGGAGTTGTCATTCTGCCAGACATATATGCAAACTCAGGAGGTGTTACTGTCAGCTATTTTGAATGGGTTCAGGTATCAATTTGACCTTCATATCTTCTCATACTCCTGCCAAACTGTGGTGTCAATAACTCTTGATATCTAGTAGTTCTGTTTACATAGCATATTAACTGTTGGATGATTTTTAATGCTAGAACATCCAAGGTTTTATGTGGGATGAGGAGAGAGTGAACACTGAGCTAAAGGCATACATGAACAGAGGTTTTAAAGATGTCAAGGATATGTGCAAGACTCACAACTGCGATCTCCGAATGGGTGCCTTTACCCTAGGCGTCAACCGTGTTGCCAGAGCAACAACTCTAAGGGGATGGGAAGCCTAAGAATGAGGCGACGATTGCTTCTTCTTCAAATAAACATATACTCTAAAGCATGGAGTTCATATACTTCTGCATATTCATTTCTGCACTTGTGCAAAATTTGACAAAAATGTAGCCATTTCAATAGTTTCGCTTGACCTTTTAAGAAAAATAAATGTTGTACATTGTCATTCTTACGAGTACAAGATGGCTTGAAAGCACTGGAAGGGGCCACTTTGCTTGGTCTAATTCTTTATTTTTAATCAAACAAAGTCTTATAATTGTCTTTGACCTTATTGTTTTCCTAAGAATGAACCAGAAATATTTACAAGCTTTTGTAGATACCTTAAATACTCAAAAGTTTTTATTAAAACACTTCAATTTGCTAACGCTAATATAAAACTTTAATTTGTACTGTATGATTTCAGACTATATTTTTCATTCATCAACCAAACACTGAAAAACCTTTTCCAAAAAGCACTTTCCGTCATACTAGAGACAGTAAAAAAAACTAATTTAAAGAAAACAGCAAAACATAAAAATAAAAAAAATGTCAAATAAAACTAATTTAAAGAAAATGGCAATCTAGGAGATCAACTAGTACCAAAATACCAACGGTAACTGGCAAAATCACCCTGTAGGAAAGAAATAGCTTTATGATACACTGGAATAGGGACGCTACTGGAATCATTATCATGCACTATGAAGTAAAAATAAGCCACGGTCAAATTTCCGAGATCTATTGCAATCGTCCACATAATGAATGAGTTATGCTTCAGAAAAAAGAAAAGAAAAAAATGAGTTGGGCGACCAGTACAAGATACGTACCAAAATCAACAGCATAAAATAAACCAACTTCAAGCAAAGGATCTCAGATTACAGTATAATGCATTTAACTAATACTGCTGTTGATCATGATGGGTGCTCAATGGGTAAAGGACACTCAAATGGTTCCAGTTCAGTGGAAATGAAAATGAGCTAATTCCACGAATACAACTGTAGTGACATCCTCCCACCCAATTGATTCAACAACATCCCAGCACTATATCTGAAATTGACTACAATATTACAGTTGCTTCTAAAATCTCCCTCTACCCCTAAAACCGCCTCCACGACCACCTCTAGGAGGTCCTCTGCCACCACGAGGAGCACTCCTTCCACGGAAACCACCACCACCACGGAAACCACCTCTTCCCCCACCACGTCCTCCACCTCTAGAAGCTTGCTGCTGTCCCCTGCAATAATAGTGAAATACATTCAGATTCAGTTCAATGACAGACCGAAAAAACAAAATATGAAAGAAAGAGGTGGCTGTATCAACCATATTGGGGGACACGAAGCATTAAATTGGGGTTTATCGGGACCAATGCTACGAGCTTCCGGAATAGAATGGGATCTTCGTAAAGTTGATCATTATGAGTCTTATGACGAATTTGATTGGCAGGTTCAATGGCAACGAGAAGGGCATTCATTAGCTCGTTATTTAGTACGAATCGTTGAAATGACAGAATCCATAAAGATTATTCAACAGGACATGGTTGCAATTCAATTAGTTTACTGTCAAACATAGATTTTGTATTCTCTTAAACATTAAGGTAGAATTTTTTATCGTCATCTAAATGAACACTGTGTTCTCCAAGTTTGATAAAGATTTCAGATTTAGTTAAATGTCAAACATAAAAGACACAATATTGAAGAAAGATGTGGCAGTATTAACTGAATATGGCTCTGAAATTCATTTAGTTCTTTGGGTAGCCGCATAGACCTTATATTTTCGAGCAACAAAGCCAGAGTCCTTAATTTTCTAAGGGAGGATTTCCTCCTAATCCAAAAGAACACACCTTCTACATGTTTGCTAAAAAAGACATACATAAGCATATCTTTCCAGCTTCAGGTTAACTTCGCTCTCATTGAATGTGATTAAACTTCTCAAGGCACATATCACACATGATGACTTTAAAACATCTTTCTAAATGATTTTGACATTCTGAAAGTCTATCAGGCAGAGTTTGATAATAATAATAATAATAATAATAATAATAATAATAATAATAATAATAATAATAATAAGTTTTTCAACTTCAAATTTTAAATCATCTAATGAAGAGGTATTAAATAATAATAATAATAATAATAATAATAATAATAATAATAATAATAATAATAATAGAGGAATTTACAGTGAGGTGATATAACAGGCTGAAACAAATTGATGCCAGCTTAAAAATAGTCTTAAGAAAATGAATTCTCTAGAAAATACTTCTTACATAAAGTAATTAGTATTGGAATGAAATGGGTCTAAATAGCATGAATGGATATAGAATTCGCATAGGCAACACCGACTAGTTTGGGATCCCCAACTAGTTTCGGATTAAGCTGTAGTAGATAGATTGGTAGATAAACTTCCTTTTAATCACAGTGCATTTTCACTTACTTCATCCTGCATCCATTAGTGTTTAAGACACTAATAGTTGGCATAACCAGTAGTGTTATACCTAGAAGACGGCATTTCAAAAGTAAATGAATTTTTAAAAATAAAGTTAAAAAGGGACAGAACTGCATTAATTTATCTTTTTTCAGATAATGTAAAGAAATTTATTTTCATACATAAACACCAGGATATGTGTTAAATTAAACAGCTGAAATCCAGAATAATGTGTTAAATCATATTTAAACCTTCAACTATCCAAAAATAACATGGTCAAGGCAACCACGAGAATGTAGTTAGTTCAAACAGCCAAACGTCTATATGAAGTCTTAAAAGTATGAAGCAAGAGGATTAAACACATACTTGGGCTGCGGAAGAAATCTTGCCAGTGGCAAAAGCTTAGCTGGGTCAATGTAGAACTTATCTCCAGCTGAATATGAAGTCGCAATTATTCCCTCAATTACCTTTATCGAAAAATACTGTACAAGAAAATACCAACAAAAAGCAATCGCATTATATTTTATAACATCAAAGCAACAAATTTTGAACCCCAACTTCGAATTTTACAATACAAAATAAAACAAGGGAAAAAATAAAACAAGGAGAAAAAGGGTTTCGTACAGATTCATTAATGGGACCAAAAATTTCATCGACTTTTCCAATCTGGGTCTTGTTCTGAAGGTAAATGGGTGCATTAAAGTAAGGGATTTTCTCATTTGTTAGCTTAGTCACTGCATCTCCTTCACATGCGTGCACAAATGACGAAATCTCTGCATTTCAATATTCAAAAAAGAAAGTCTTTTGTTTCAGTGCATTATTTTACATATAGCAACACATAAAATCGAGGAGAGTCAAAAAGTACCAACTACTTCGGGAGGAGGCCCTTCATCACGAGGAGGGAATCGACCCCCTCCACGGCCGAAGCCCCGACCGCCGCGGCCGCCGTCTCTGCCGCCCCTAAATCCTCCGCCACCACGTCCTCTTGGAGGTCTCATGCTCCCTTCACTATCCACTCTATGGAGGAAAAATGGGGTTTAGGGTTTTAGAAAGTTTTAAGTAAATAGAACGAGGCAATTATTTGTTTGCCCAAATTTACCAATGATTAGAATTGTATTTCCTTCTCGCTTTGTCCTTTGTCGTCCCCCTCCCCCCACCACCACCCTCCGGGGTCCTTTTTTCTTTTCCTTTAATTTTTGCGTGCTTTTATTTATTTGTTTTTGTTTTTCCCTATTGCTGGATTAGGCTTATATCTGCACTCACGCGGCATATGTTAGACACAGTATATTATTAGAGTGATTCAGGACATATATGATAGAGCTAAGATACGAGTTAGGACAGCAGGAGGAGACTCTGACTACTTTCCGATTGAGATGGGATTGCATCAGGGATCATCGCTTAGCCCGTTTTTGTTTTCCCTGTCGATGGATTCATTAACGCGACACATTCAAGGGAAGGTGCCTTGGTGCTTGTTATTTGCGGATGACATAGTCCTGATTGATGAAATGCGGGGTGGCATTAACGAGAGGCTGGAGGTTTGGAGACATACTCTGGAGTCTGAGGGTTTCAAGTTGAGCAGGACCAAGACAGAATACTTGGAGTGCAAGTTCAGCGGTGTTACCTAGGAGGGGGACGGGGATGTGAGGCTTAATACGCAAGTCATTCCCAGGAGAGAGAGTTTCAAGTATCTGGGGTCTATAATTCAGAAGGATGGAGAGATAGATGAGGATGTCACACACCGTATTGGAGCAGGGTGGATGAAGTGGAGGCTCGATTCCGGTGTCTTGTGTGATAAGAATGTGCCATTGAGACATAAGGTTAAATTCTACAAGGTAGTGGTTAGACCGACTATATTGTATGGGGCAGAGTGTTGACCAGTCGAAAACTCCCATGTCCAGCAGATGAAAGTAGCAGAAATGAAGATGTTGAAATGGATGTGTGGGCATACTAGATTGGATAGAATTAGGAATGAAGTTATTCGGGACAAGGTGGGAGTGGCCCCCTGTGGAGGCAAAGATGCGTGAGGCAAGACTGAGAAGGTTCGGGCATGTTAAGAGGAGGAGCATAGATGCCTCAGTCAGGAGATGTGAGAGATTGGCCTTGGGAGGTGAGAGGAAGGGTAGAGGTAGGCCAAAGAAGTCTTGGGGAAAGGTGATCAAGCGGGACATGGCACAGCTTGAGCTAACCGAGGACATGGCCCTAGATAGAAGGGTGTGAAGGTTGAAGATTAGGGCAGAAAGTTAGTAGGTAGTCGTGCGTTTCCCTTTATCTTCTCTAGTCCGGTAGTATTAGTGCTAGTCCGGTACCCTTTTTTCCGTAGTTTGCTATATTCCTATGTCTTGTTCCGTTATTACTTGTCATCGGTAATTTCGTAGTTTGCTAGCAGTACTTCGTTCATATTCTCGTTTGCTGCCTTGGATTTAGTTTTCTAAATATATTATCGTGCTATTACTTGTTATCGGTACCTCTTTCATATTCTCTGTTGCTATCATCGATTTAGTTTTCTAATTATTTGTCTTGCTATTACTTGCTACCAGGGCTTCTTTAGCCGAGGGTCTATCGGAAACAGTCTCTCTGCCCTTCGAGGGTAGGGGTAAGGCTGCGTACATCCTACCCTCCTCAGACCGCACTTGTTGGATTATACTGGGTAATGTTGTTGTTCTTGTATTTAAATACTTTTGAGCTATATTAGTATATATTTAAAGCAAGTCTGTAAAATAATGCTAGTATTTGTACTAAGACAACTAAGAATCATAATAATTATTGCAATGCATATTCTTATAGAAGCTTTAAATAATTACATAGAGTTCGTTACCTATAAATATTAAAGTTCTTCATCATAAATTACTAAAATGATATGCCAATTAAAAGATTATAATTTTACAAAATGGTACTTATGGCGAACTTTATTTTTGAAATTCTACGAATCACAAAATTTTAATGTCTAACAGTATTAGAAGACATATAACACTACTAGAAATCAGGCATTTAGAGACCAAAGATTAGCGACCAAAGTTGGTCTGCCACAAAAAGCGACCAACCTTGGTCGCCAACATAGACAAAAAAAATGAAAAAAAAACTTAAATAAAATAGCGACCATAATAGGTCGCCTACTGGTCGCCCAAGTGTTCAACATTTTGACCGGACTGGTCAAACAAATTCGGTCAAAGAAAATTCAAAAATAGCGACCAACTTTGGTCGCTCAACTGGACCCACGTTCAATATTTGCGACCAAAGTTGGTCGCCCACGGAAGGGAAATACAGTAGCGACCAAAGTTGGTCGCTTTTCTTGAAATTTAAATTAAATCAGAAAATAAACTGGCGACCAACTTTGGTCGCTAAATGGAAGGAATTTTATGGTGACCTAGGCGACCAAAGTTGGTCGCTTCCATGAATATTAAATAAAATCAGAATTTAATTTAGCGACCAACTTTGGTCGCTTCTTGGAGGAAATTTTATGGTGCCATGAGCGACCAAAGTTGGTCGCTTATCTGAAAAATTATAATAAATCAGATTTTCATTTAGGGACCAACTTTGGTGGCAAGTAGAAAGGTATATATATTGGCGACCAAAGTTGGTCGCTTTCTTATTAATATTTTACCAAAATGTATAAATATATTACTAAAATATATATATATA
>MCJB01037122.1:0-41110 GCA_002018475.1 Nicotiana obtusifolia | reverse complement strand
CCCCGTTCCGGCGACAGTGGACGCAGCAGATATAATAGTAGGAGCTGGCGCGATTTTTGTCCCATCAATCCAACCAAATAGACCAAAACCGTGAAGAAGAGTGTCTACTTGTTTCTTCCAACCCATGTAGTTAGACCCATGTAGTTTGGCACCAGGGATCATGACAGAGATGAGTGGTGTTTTAGGGTCATGAGGGCTAGGGAGGAATTGGGGAGTAATAGAAGCCGTTTCAGCCATTGTTTAAAAGGAAAGAAGCAGCGACAGTGGTGTTGGCGCGGCGTCGCAGCAGTGGTTGGCAGTGGCGACGTGTAGCGGCAGTGGGGTAGCGCTGCTTGGGTGGGACGGCTAAGACTAGGGTTTGGTGATGGAATCCCTAGAAATTAGGCTCATAATGATACCATATTGAATATTATTTGTGGTGAATAATTCATTCATGCATTAGATGTCAAATATATAGAACTATTACAAGAGATAAGTATGGAAATATAACATATATGGAAGAACTCCAAATAAGGTAAACATCTATTCTATGAAAATATAACATATATGGAAGAACTCTAAATAAGGTAAATATATATTCTATAGATAGTAAGGATCGGTCTCGGTGTGGATACGCATAGAGTCTTCATATTATCGAAGAATTTTTAAAACGAGACTCTTTTCACCAGGTATGTCTTAGATCTGATCTTTGACATGTAAATAAATATTAAACACGAAAAGATAATTCTAGGATTGTTATTGTCATCCGCTGGATGTTACGAATACCTACATGCGATCCTTCAATAATGATATCTTGTTTAACTGTCAAAGGACATACGAGACTCATCGAAACAACATGTTTTAGTGGAGTACTAGTTTTGTAAGGTTAACCATTGTTGTTAATTATAAAGATTTACCAATAATTATATTATGAGTTACCTGATAGAGTAAGTATATTATACACGATATATAGAATTTAAAGTAGATTGAGAAAGATAGTCGTTGAAAAATCTCATATATGGTTATTTCACAACAATTCATTAAAAAGGAAACTTACTTGATGGCACTTGATATCCATAATAAGCTACCTGCTGGTTGCCTTTGATGAAAGATATATGCGAAAACCTTTTCATGGAATAAAATAAAAAATTCAAGAAAAACAAAAGGTGTATATTCCCGAATACCTAGCTGGTTTGGGTGGAGTTAACACCAAGCTGATCCATTGACACTCAATGTGTCAAAGCAAAATTGATAATTCAGGTTTGGATATTTTCATGATTCTATTCATTATTAAATCTAGGTAGTAAAATATAATTGGTGCTCAAGTAGTGTATAAACGAGATTATATTTAAACCATTGCCATCACATATATAAAAGAGCAAGGATAAAAGATAGCTACTTCAAATATATCAATCGAACCAACATGAAAACAAAAGATAGCTATAGTATACTGAACATATCAAAGGTATTCTGGAATTCAATATTTTCAACCATCCTTCATTAAAAAATTAATTATGATTTTCCTTTTATTAGCATAACTTTTTCTTTCTCCGAAATTCAAATGATATTAGCTTGATTGATACAAGAAAGAGATCTATTAGGATTAATTCAAATATCTCTCGAACCAACACAAAGACAAAATAGCTATAGATAGCAAATAAATGATCGAATACAAAGTTTTCAAGGAATAGATAAATACTATCAAATACCCTTTACTATTAGATCGTTCCTACCTTTTCTTAGCATAAAGCTTTATTTAAAAAATGACACAGATGTATATTCACCAAATCGGTATACGAAAGAAATTAATTCTATATGATTATTCAGATCAATATAAATGTTCCCTTCACTACCATAAAACCCTAGTTGGTGGTATCATCAAGGTCACCTTCAAAGGCCCAAGGAGTTTCCCTCCTAAACTCTGCCACTTCTTCTGGGGTAAAATCACTTTCGATCCTAAAAATCTTCCGAACGGCCTCAACACTCTTGTCCTTTATTCTGTCAGCCACAACCTGGCAGCAGAATTCCAGCAAACCACTGATTTTCAGATAATTTACTGCCACAGTTATGTCAAGCAGTTCTTCTAAGACAACATTCACAAACTCCTTCTCGAAATTCTTGAAGTCTTCTTTGTTCGAGTCAGTGAGCTCTGCATGTCTCTTGAGGTATTCAATGATTTTAACCAGCGCCTTGCTTTTGATGCTAGGCAATGAGATGCTGGAAACGCGTTCCTCTTTCACCATGGTCTTGATAAGATCAGACTGTAAGACCAAAGATTCCTCAACGTAAAATTCTTCGTTATCACTGCTCTTCAATGTCAACATCTTCTTTTCTCCCGTTGTTGTTGATGATGAAGATGCCATGATAAAACCTTATCAACCTTTTTATTTCTTTTTCTTGGATGAAACATTTAGGGAACCAAATGATCTATAAATAATGGTACAAGAGATTTTCTTAATCGGATCATACTTAAAGGATATGGAAGGAATTCTTTCTGTCATAAATTTCTTACTAGAATTATCTTTACTTGTAATCTGTTTATGGATCACAATATAAGTATGTGATTGAATACTAGAAGCCAATCACATTCATTAATTCATTTCTTGAGTTTTATGCTCTAAAAGATTTAAACCTACTTAATGTATTAACAGGCAGTTCTTTGGATTCAAATCCCGCATAGGGTCATTATCAACAACATATCAACTTCGATATTTGATGTTAAAATTAAAACTGTACTAGACAGTCAGAAAACAATTACATGTTTATATATTACTACGTACTTATAAACTAGGATGACATTTTGCTCAATTTACCACTCTTACGATCTAAAAGAAAATTCACGAGAAAAGAAATTTTCAGAATTCTTCTGTTTTAATTAACTAACTAAATGGTAGCTGATAATAATGGTACAAGAAATTTTCTTAATCGGATTAATCACTAAATAATATCATGGAAGGAAATCCCTTTGGTATAAGTTGAAACACGATAGTACACTTTTTGAATCTCTTCTTATTATTCATTACAATGTTACGATTAAGGTAGTTCACTGGATGAAAATTTTGTGTTCTTGTAGCATATGGACGCAGGCTGCTGGCGGTCCAAAATGGGAGAAGGTATACGGGCTTCCCACTAAGAAATTCCACCGTTATAAGTGTGGAATGCAAGGAATAGGCACTTCCGCGCAAGCGGAGCAACTTGATGGGGAGAGCCTCTCCGCTATGCGGGAGAATGTGGCAAAGCTCACAGCCGAGCTAGAAGCCTCCAAGGAAAGAGAGAAGATTAGAGATGCTCAGTATGTTGCCATACAAGAGCAGCTCAAATCTCTCTTGGCTTCTGGCGCTTTTCCGATTCCCCGGTCTCGTGAGTCATCGCCAGAGGCTCGCCCTCCCCGTGCTACTTCCTCCCGTCCTATCCGTTATCATTCCTCCGGTCCTACACAACAACACACTTATCCGTACCATCTTGGTGATGACACTTGATCGGACGATGACACTAATGATGTAGACATTAATAATCCTTGAATTGTAATAACATTTAACTTATTTTGGTTAGCTTATGTATAAGTTCTATTGAACTTTATACTTTGTTACTTTTAATGTTGTTGTTGTTGTTGTTGTTTAATGTTGTTGTTGTTGTTATTGTCGTTGTTGTTGTTGTTTATTGTTGTTGTTGTTGTTGTTGTCGTTGCTGTTGTTGTTTATGGCATAAAATGCCATAAACGATTTTGGTTTGTTGTTGTCGTCGTCGTTTATTGTTGTTGTTGTCGTCGTTTATGGCATAAAATGCCTGTTTAGGATTTTGGTAAGCTGGCAGGTGGTGTAGCTGCCAAAACAGGCGATTTCTAGAAAACATGAACCAAGAAAAGCGACCAACGTTGGTCTCAAGTTGGTCGCTTTTCACTGAAAAAAAATAAATCTGAAAATTAGCGACCAACGTTGGTCGCTAAACTGCCCAGTTTTAACACTGTTCATGTATAGCGACCAACGTTGGTCGCTTATTTTTTAAAAAAAAATTAATTTTCAGAATAGCGACCAAGGTTGGTCGCTATATTACCCAAATTTTTAAAATCTGGGAGTATTGCGACCAACCTTGGTCGCTAACTGCAAATTAAAATTATTCTGCTCTTAGTTTAGCGACCAACGTTGGTCGCTTAAAAAAAAATTCTAAAAAAATATTAATAAAATTGCGACCAACATTGGTCGCAACCTGTAAATTAAATTTTTCTGTTCTTCAGGTTTGCGACCAACCTTGGTCGCTAAATAAAAATTAAAAAAAATTAATTAATTTGCGACCAACGTTGGTCGCAAATTCCCAGATTATATTAATTAGGAAAAACATATAGAGACCAACGTTGGTCGCTAATTTGCGACCAAAGTTGGTCTCTATTTGTTTTTCCAGAATGTTTGGTCCTTTTGTGGTAGAGACCAAAGTTGGTCGCAAATTAGCGACCAACTTTGGTCGCAATTGTATTGTGACCACCTGAATTGTGACCAAGCCTGTTCGATCGCTTTTTGGTCGCTTTTGGACAAAAAGAGACCAACTTTGGTCGCTTTTTGTGGTCGCTTTTTAGCTGATTTCTAGTGCTGTCTCAAGAAGCACACAAAGATCTCGGGTTGAGACGAAGAAGAAGAAATTAAGAAAACAAAAATCAAGGACTTCGATAAGGAATTCGTTAGAGTTAACATGAAAAAACACTTGAACATCACATTAGCTGTGAATTTCCTTGTTATTAAGCCTTTACTCAATCTTTGTGCTCAGGCTATTGCTGATAAGATCAAGAACAAGTCACACCTGGTTGTTCGAAACATTTTCAATGTTGAATGTGATTACACTCGAGAGGAAGAAGATGTCGTTCGAAAAGAAAATTAATGGGTATTTGAAGGAGAAGAGCTCGATGAATCCCTTGACTAGACTTAATCATGTCTTCGTTTATGTAATCTTTAGGATTTTTGGTTTATGTTTTAACATATTAGGCTTTTCCTTTTACTTTTCTATATGAATTTTTGTCCTAGTATTTTGGATTTTATTACCCTACTATATGAATGTGATTTATTAGAAAATCCTGTGAATTTAATACTTCATTGTATTTTCATTAGTTATAAATTTTTGTTTGTTGTGTTTCAAAATCAAAAGATCAAGGACAAGTCAATTATGTACAAATGTAGCTTATAACTGTGACTAATGACAATCTATCAGGTTTTGCCATCGGTCTGAAGTGTAAGGTGATGTGACCATTTCACGATTCAAGCATCTGGTTCACTTTCCGGCTCTAATGGGTGGGGCTTCTTGTAACGACCCAAAACGGTCGTTTTGAGTGTTGTAGCCATGTTTCCATATTTACTACTTATTGTATGCTCAATTATTATTATGTGACTTGTCGGGATAGTATGTTCAGTTCCGGAGATGTTTCGCAATGAGTTGAGACACATAGTCTCAAGGTTGAAAGCTTAAGTTGAAAAGGTTGACCGATGTTGACTTATGTGTAAATGACTCCGGAATGGAGTTTTGATAGTTCTGATAGCTCCGTTGGGTGCTTTTAGACTTAGGATTGCGTCCGGATAGTGATTTTAAGGCCCGTAGTTGATTTTGGCCTGAAACGGCGAAAGTTGAAAAATTAGAAGTTTGGAAAGATGAGGAGTTTGACCAAGAGTTGACTTAGTTGTTTACGGAACAGATTTTGGTTCCGGAAGTTGGAGTAGGTCCGTTATGTCATGTATGACTTGTGTGCAAAATTTGAGATCGATCGAAGTTGATTTGATAGGTTTCGGCATCGATTATAGAAGTTAGAATTTCTTAGTTTTCATTAGGCTTGAATTGGGGTGTGATTCGTGTTTTTGATGTTGTTTGATATGATTTGAGGACTCGACTAAGTTCGTATTGGGTTTTAGGACTTGTTGTTATACTTGATTAAGGTCCCAGGGGCCTCAGGTGGATTTCAGAGGTTTAATGGATCGAATTTTGGACTTGAGAAATAGCTTAAGAGTGCTGGACTGGTGTGATCACACCTGCAAAGGTCATGGTCGCAGGTGCATGGATGGCATCGCAGAAGCGGCCTAGAAGGAAGTGGGCAGTAGTAGCAGGTGCGAGGTTATTTTCCGCACCTGCGAGGTCGCAGATGCTGCGTATTAGGCGCAGAAGTGGAGCTCAGTGAGGAGGCTAGGGAGCGCAGGTGCAGAGGAAGTTCCGCAGATGCAGACTCGCATATGCACATGTGTTATCACATAAGCGAAGGTAGGGCCGTTAGGGGAAATTGAAGAAGTGGAGGAAATATCCGTACATGCAAGACCGCAGATGTGGTTAAGTGGGTCACAGGTGCGAAAGCACTAGCAGTATACATTTCAAAGGGTTCAGAGATTTTATCATTTTTGGACTTTTGAAGCTCGGTTGGAGGCGATTTTGGAGAGGGATTTCTAGGGGTTTCTTGAGGTAAGTCGCTCATGATCATTTGCAATAATATTGTTTACCCACTGAATTTCCCGCCTAGTTTGTGTGTGTTTTAGGTGGATATTTGGGAGTTTTGGGCTAGGGACTGGAGAGTTAAATTTGGGAATTTGAGTGGCGATTTTGGTATGGTTGGACTTGTGGTTGAATGGGCTTCTAGACTTTGTAACTTCTATTGGATTCCGAGACGTGGGACTGAGGTTGACTTTTGATTTGACTTTTAATTAGAACTTAGCATTTTTATATGGAATTGATTCCTATAGCTCGTGTTGATTGTATCGAATTGTTTGTGGCTAGATTCGAGGCATTCCGAGGCCGATTCGTGAGGCAAGGGATTATTGGAGGAGAGATTTCCACGGCTTGATGTATGTTACACTTCTAAAGCTTGAAAATTAGAAGTTTAGAAAGTTGAGGAGTTTGACCCAGAGTTGACTTTGTGGTTAGCGGGAACGGATTTTGGTTTCGGAAGTTGGAGTAGGTCTGTTATGTCATTTATGACTTGTGTGCGATTTGATAGGTTTCAACATCAATTGTAGAAGTTGGAATTTCGTAGTTTTCATTAGGCTTGAATTGGGGTGTGATTCGTATTTTTGATGTTGTTTGATATAATTTGATGACTCGACTAAGTTCGTATCGTATTTTTGGACTTGTTGGTATATCTGGTTGAGGCCTCGGGTAGATTTCAAAGGGTTAACGGATCAAATAT
The DNA here is from genome assembly GCA_002018475.1 of Nicotiana obtusifolia. Lineage (NCBI taxonomy): Eukaryota > Viridiplantae > Streptophyta > Magnoliopsida > Solanales > Solanaceae > Nicotiana > Nicotiana obtusifolia. The sequence continues at coordinate 33,984 of MCJB01037122.1, read as the reverse complement.
TGGACTTGAAAAATAGCTAAAGAGTGCTGGACTGGTGTGATCGCACCTGCAACGGTCATGGTTGCAGGTGCGTGGATGGCATCATAGAAGCAGTGTAGAAGGAAGTGGGCAGTGGTCGCAGGTGCGAGGTTATTTTCCGCACCTGCGAGGTCGCAAATGCTGCGTATTGGGCACAGAAGCGGAGCACAGTGAGGAGGCTGGGGAGCGCAGGTGCGGAGGAAGTTCCGCAGATGCAGACTCGCATGTGCGCATGTGTTATCGCAGAGGTGAAGGAAGGGCCTTAAGAGGAAATTGAAGAAGTAGAGGAAATGTCCGCACATGCGAGACTGCAGATGCGGTTAAGTGGGTCGTAGGTGCGAAAGCACTGGCAGTACAAATTTCAAAGGGTTCCGAGATTTTATCATTTTTGGACTTTTGAAGCTCGGTTGGAGGCGATTTTGGAGAAGGATTTCTAGGGGTTTCTTGAGGTAAGTCGTTCTTGATCATTTTTATGAAATAATATTGTTTACCCATTGAATTTCCCGCTTAGTTTGTGTGTGTTTTAGGTGTATATTTGGGAGTTTTGGGCTAGGGACTCGAGAGTTAAATTTGGGGATTTGAGTGGCAATTTGGTGTCGGAATTTGGTAAATTTCGTATGGTTGGACTTATGGTTGAATGGGCTTCTAGATTTTGTAACTTCTATTGAATTCCAAGATGTGGGCCCGAGGTTGACTTTTGATTAAGAACTTAGCATTTTTACATGGAATTGATTCCTATAGCTCGTGTTGATTGTATCGAATTGTTTGTGGCTAGATTCGAGGTGTTCGGAGGCTGATTCTCTAGGCAAGGGATTATTGGAGGAGAGATTTGCACAGTTTGAGGTAAATAATACTTCTAAACTTGGTTCTGAGCTTATGAATCCCTGAAATTACGTGCTATGTGATTGGTGTTGAGGTGACGTGCATGCTAGGTGACGGGCGTGTCGGCGTGCTCCGTAGTAATTGTGATTCTATCTTTTTCATGGAACTGTGTAGTTATCTTATCTGAATATTAATACGGTTCTCTATGTGTTAGAGCACTTGAACTGTGATTTATTTTAGAAATCATGTTTAGGCCATGTACTGGTGCTATAGGAACACACAGTGGTCGTTCTTTGCTGTTGAGTTATTTGCTTAATTGCAGTTATGTACTCAGTCGCATTCATCATTGCATATCATATCGCTATCTCTGTTAGCATGCATTGTCACATCATGTATCATTGATTTGGGCTGCTTAGCATGAGTGTTGTGAGCCTGAGAGACTGGAGAGATTGATGACTGAGTGAGGCCGAGGGCCTGTTTGTGAGTGATATTGACGCAATTAGGTTGCATGCCGCAGCGGATACTATTGACTCATGATGGGATCAGGCTGCATGTCGCAGCATGTATTATTGATTCACGATGGGATTGGGCTGCGCGCCGCAACAAGATTTATTGGAGCTTGGGCTGGATCCGGCCCTCCGGAGTCTGCACACCCACAATGAGTGCAGTTGTTATTGATTCATGATGGGATTGGGTTGCACGCTGCAGCGGGTACTATACAGATCTGAGTGATTGAGGGTGATAAGTGAGGATATAGACGGTCAGGTTGAGTACTCTGTGCGTGTGGGTACGCGAGGCTTTCATTGTGTTGCATCACATACGACATGCATATTGGCATGTCGATGTAGAGATTTCATATTTCACTTATCATTCAGACTTAACATATTTTATTTGCACTGAGCTTAACTGTTAAACCTGGAAGCATGTCTATTTTCCTATACTGTACATGTAGCTTATGAGTTTCTTTGACATATTATTGTCATATTTTTCTATTAATTTCCATAATGTTTATTTTTGTATTTGGAAAGAGTAGAAAACTTCATATTCATGTATTATTGTCGTGCGAATTTGTTGATTCCGGTATCTAAATTTCTATTATTCTATTCTCTCACAGATGGTGAGAACACGTGCTACCGGATCATGTAGACGGCCACCAGTACCACCAGCTAGGGCCACAAGAGCCCCGAGCGATGATAGAGGCCGAGGTGCAGCGCATACAATAGATAGAGTAGCACACGTAGACCCACCAGTTGCTCCAGCTCAGGAGTAGATTCCAGATGTGGTTGAACTGGTGAACTAGCCTAGGCACCAGTTGTGCTTATTGTAATTCCATGCCTTCAGGAGGCTTTGGCCCAGATATTGACTGTTTGCACTAGCCTTGCTCAGGCGGTCTCTATTCAGGCCGCACCAACCACTTCTTAGGCCGGGGGAGGTACTTAGCCTCCCGCTGCCTGCACTCCAAAGTAGGTGGTGCAGGAACTTTAGACACCGTGGGTACTACCAGCCCAGCCGGTTGCAGTTTCTCAGGCCTAGGTGGGTCCTGTTATGAGTGATGAGGAGAAGAAGAGACTAGAGAGATTTGGGAGGCTCAAGCCTCCATCATTCAGTAGGGCTAAGTCAGAGGATGCTTTGGATTTCTTGGATAGGTTCCAGCGGATTTTACGCACGGCGGGTATTCTGGAGACTAGTGGAGTCCTTTACTATCTTTTAGCTATCAGGGGATGCCTTCAGATGGTGGGAGGCCTATGAGAGGAGCAGGCCAGTCGGTGCAGCTCTACTTTCATGGCACGAGTTCTCCGTTCTCTTCTTGGAGAAGTTTGTGCCATCGACCCGTAGGGAGGAGCTACGTAGGCGGTTTGAGCAACTACGCCATGAGGGCATGTCTGTGACCCAGTACGAGATGAGCTTTTCTGAGTTGGCTCGTCATGCAGTTTGGTTGGTTCACACTAAGAGGAAGAAGATTCGGAGGTTCATTGATGGCCTCAGTTATCAGTTGTGTTTTAGCCCGGGGCAGTCATCTCTTAGTGCACTCCCAGCTCAGAGTTCACCCCGTGCTCCTTTAGTTCAGGGTTCTTCTGCACCAGGTTCCTCTGGTACTTATTCTGGTTCTCGGGGTCCGCTTCACTACTTGCCGGCCTTGTGTAAGAGGGGTTTTCTTGAGTGTGAAGAGTTTGGTCATGTGAAGAGGCATTGTCCCCGCCTTTCTGGAGGTTCAGTTCAACAATGAAGTCAGGCTGCGCTTCCACACCCGTTACTTCACCACCCGCTCAGCCAGCTCGGGTTGGGGCTCAAGCAGCTAGAGGTCTCCCTAGAGGGGGAGGCCAATAAGGTGGTGGTCAGGCTCGATTATTTGCTATTCGTGCCATGCCAGAGGTTGTTTCTTCAGACACAGTGATCACAGGTATTGTCTCAGTATGTCACAGGGATGCTTCTATATTATTTGACCCTAGTTCCATTTATTCGTATGTATCATCATATTTTGCTCGTTATTTGGATATGCCCGGTGAGTCCTTAATTTCACTTGTTGATGTATCTACGCCAGTGGGCGATAACATTATTGTGGACTGTGTGCATCGGTCGTGTGTGATGACTATTGGGGGATTGGAGACTAGAGTTGATCTCATATTGCTTAGTATGGTCTATTTCGACTTGATTTTGGTTATGGATTGGTTGTCTCCATGCCATGCTATTCTGGATTGTCACACTAAGACCGTGACATTGGCGATACCAGGGTTGCCAAGGATCGAGTGGAGAGGTAAACTAGATTATGTTCCCAGCAGGGTGATTTTTATATTTGAACGCCCAACGGATGGTTGGGAAGGGGTATCTGTCATATTTGGCCTTTGTGAGGGATGTTGGTGCTGATACCCTTACTATTGATTCTTTCCGGTAGTGCGAGACTTTCCGGATGTGTTTCCTGCAGACCTGTCGGGCATGCCACCCTACAGGGATATTGACTTCAGTGTTGACTTGGTACCGGGCACTCAGCCCATTTCTATTCCTCTGTATCATATGGTACCAGCAGAATTGAAGGAACAACTTCAGGAGCTTCTTGATAAGGGATTTAGTTGGCCTAGTGTGTCGCCTTGGGTTGCACCAGTTCCATTTGTGAAGAAGAAGGATGGTACTATACGGATGTGCATTGACTATAAGCAGTTGAATAAAGTTAAAATCAAGAACAAGTATCCTTTTCTGTGCGTTGATGATTTATTTAACCAGCTTCGGGGAGCGCGGGAGTTCTCTAAGATTGATTTGAGGTCTAGGTATCACCATTTAAAGATTCGGAACTCGAACATTCTGAAGACGGCATTCAAGACCCATTATGGTCACTATGAGTTCCTTGTGATGTCTTTTGGGCTGACCAATGCCCCAGCAGCATTCATGCATCTGATGAATAATGTATTTTAGCTATATCTTGATTCGTTTGTCATAGTATTAATTGATTATATCCTGGTGTACTCACGTAGCCAGGAGGAGCATGCCCAGCATTTGAGGATTATACTACAACGGTTGAGGGAGGAGAAGATTTATGCCAAATTCTCCAAGTCTGAGTTTTGGCTTAGTTCAGTGGCGTTCTTGGGACATGTGGTGTCTACCGATGGGATTAAGGTGGATCCAAAGAAGATAGAGGCGGTTCAGAGTTGGCCCAAATTTTCTTCAGCTACTGAGATTCGGAGCTTTCTCGGCTTGGCTGCATCTTATCGCCGCTTTGTGGAGGGTTTCTCGTCCATTACAGTGCCTTTGACTAGGTTGACCCAGAATGGTGCTCCATTTAGGTGGTCGGATGAGTGTGAGGAGATCTTTCAGAAGCTCAAGACTACCTTGACCACAACTCCAGTTCTAGTTTTTCCTTCAGCGTCGGGCTCTTATACAGTGTATTGTGATTCTTCTCGGATTGGTATTGGGTGTGTCTTGATGTAGGGGGTAGAGTGATTTCTTGTGCTTCGCGTCAATTGAAGCCCCATGAGAAGAACTACCTTGTTCATGATTTGGGGTTGGTAGTCGTCGTTCATGTATTGAAGATTTGGAGGCATTATCTCTATGGTGTGTCTTGTGATGTATTTACGGATCATTGGAGTCTCCAGCGCTTGTTCAAATAAAAGGACTAAATTTGAGACAGAGGAGATGGTTGGAGCTGCTAAAGGACTATGATATTACAATTTTGTATCATCTCGGTAAGGCTAATCTGGTGGCCGATGCCTTGAGTAGAAATTCATTGAGTATGGGTAGCCTTGCATTTATTCTTGTTGGTGAGATATGGCTTGCAGCTGATGTTCAGGCCTTGGCCAACCAGTTCATGAGATTAGATCTTTCGAAGCACAATCGGGTTCTAGCTTGTGAGGTTTCTCAGTCTTCCATATATGATCGCATCAGAGTGCACCAATATGATGATCCCCATTTACTTGTCCTTAAGGACACGGTTCAGCATGGTGATGCCAAGGATGCTACTATTGGGGATGATGGGGTGTTGAGGATGTAGGGTCGGATTTGTGTGCCCAACGTGGATGGGCTACGCGAGTTGATTCTTGAGGAGCCCCACAGTTTGCGATATTCCATTCATCCGGGTGCCGCAAAGATGTATCAGGACTTGAGGCAGCACTATTGGTGGAGGAGAACGAAGAAAGTCATAGTGGGATTTGTAGCTCGGCGCCTAAACTGTCAGCAGCTGAAGTATGAGCATCAGATACCGCGTGGATTGCTTCAGAGGCTTGAGATTCTGGAGTTGAAATAGGAGCGTATCACCATGCATTTTGTTGTTGGGCTCCCACAGACTTCGAGGAAGTTTGATGCTATTTGGGTGATTGTGGATCAGTTGATGTCCACGCATTTCATTCTAGTTGGGACTACTTATTATTCGGAGTGGTTGGCTGGGATCTACGTCTGCACGATTGTTTGCCTTCATGGTGTGCCGGTGTCCATCATTTCAGACCGGGGTACGCAATTTACATCATAGTTTTGGAGAGCAGTGCAGAGAGAGTTAGGCACACAGGTTGAATTGAGTACAATATTCCATCCTTAGACGGACGGACAGTTCGAGTGCACTATTCAGATATTGGAGGATATGCTACGTGATTGTGTTATAGATTTTGGGGGTTCTTGGGATCAGTTTTTGCCGCTTGCAGAGTTTTCCAACAATAAAAGCTACCAATCAAGCATTTAGATAGCTCCATATGAGGCTTTTTATGAGAGACGGTGTCGATCTCTGGTGGGTTGGTTTGGGCTGGGTGAGGCTAGACTATTAGGTATTGACTTGGTTTAGGATGCTTTGAACAAGGTTAAGTTGATTCAGGCTTGGCTTCACACGACGCAATCTAGACAAAAGAGCTATGCCGATCGGAAGGTTCGTGATGTTGCTTACTTGGTCGGGGAGAAGGTACTCCTCAAAGTTTCGCCCATGAAGGGTGTTATGAGGTTCGGGAAGAAGGGCAAGTTGAGCCTACATTGGTCCGTTTGAGGTGCTTCAGAGGATTGGAGAGGTGGCTTACGAGCTTGCCTTGCCGCCAAGTCTGTCGAGTGTTTATCCAGTGTTTCATGTTTCTATGCTCCAGAAGTATGTCAACGATCCGTCTCATGCATTGGATTTTAGCACGGTTCAGTTGGATAGTGATTTGACTTATGATGTGGAGCCGATAGCCATTTTGGATCGGCAGGTGCAAAAGTTGATGTCAAAGGACATAGCTTCAGTGCAGGTACAGTGGAGGGGCCAACCAGTTGAGGAGGCTACTTGGGAGATCGAGCAGGAGATACGGAGCAGATGTCCACACTTATTTGAGACTCCAGGTATGTTTCTAGAGGGACAAACATTTGTTTAAGAGGGGGAGGAAGTAACGCCCCCGCCGGCCATTTTGAGTGTTGTAGCCCCGTTCCCCCATTTACTGCTTATTATATGCTCAATTGTTGTTATGTGACTTGCCAGGGTAGTTAGTTCAGTTCCGGGGATGTTTCGGAATGAGTTGAGACACTTAGTCTTAAGGTTGGAAGCTTAAGTTGAAAATATTGACAGGATGTTGGCTTATGCATAATTGACTCTGGAATGGAGATTTGATAGTTCCGACAGCTCCGTTAGGTGATTTTGGACTTGGGAGTGTGTCCGTATAGTGATTTGGAGGTCCGTAGTTTATTTTGGCTTGAAATAGCGAAAGTTGAAAAATTAAAGTTTGGAAAGTTGAGAAGTTTGACTGAGAATTGACTTTGTGGTTACCGGGCTGGAATATTAGTTTCAGAGGTGGGAGTAGGTTCGTTATGTCATTTATGACTTATATGGAAAATTTGAGGTCGATCGGTGTTGATTTGATAGGTTTCGGCATCAATTATAGAAGTTGGAATTCCTTAGTTTTCATTAGGCTTGAATTGGGGTGCGATTCATGTTTTTGATGTTGCTTGATGTGATTTGAGGACTCGACTAAGTTCGTATTGGGTTTTAGGACTTGTTGTTATACTTGGTTGAGGTCCCATGGGCCTTTGGTGGATTTCGGAGGTTTAACGGATCGAATTTTGGACTTGAGAAATAGCTGAAGAGTGCTGGACTGGTGTGATCACACCTGCAAAGGACATGGTCGCAGGTGCGAGATCGCAGCTGTGTGGATGGCATAGCAGAAGAGGCCTAGAAGGAAGTGGGCAGTGATCGCAGGTGCGAGGTTATTTTCCGCACCTGCGAGGTCGCAGATGCAGCGTATTGGGCGCAGAATCGGAGCTCAGTGAGGAGGCTGGGGAGCGCAGGTGTGGAGGAAGTTCCGCAGATGCGGACTCGCATCTGTGCAAGTGTTATCGTAGAAGCAAAGGCAAGGCCTTCTAGGGAAACCACAGAAGCGGAGGAAATGTTCGCACATGCGAGACCGCAGATGCGGTTAATTGGGTCGCAGGTGTGAAAGCACTGGCAATATACATTTCAAAGGGTTCAGAGATTTTATCATTTTTGGACATTTGAAGCTCGGTTGGTGGCGATTTTTTAGGGGATTTTGAGGGGTTTCTTGAGGTATGTAACTCTTGATCACTTTTATGCAATAATATTGTTTAATCATTGAATTTCCCACTCTAGGGATTGGAGAGTTAGATGTCGGTATTTGAGTGACGATTTGGTGATGAAATTTGGTAAGTTTGGTATGGTTGGACTCGTGGTTGAATGGGCTTCTGGATTCTATAACTTTTATTCAATTCTGAGATCTGGGCCCGGGATTAACTTTTGAGTAGAATTTTTGACTTTTGATTAAGAACTTAGCATTTTCATATGGAATTGATTCTTATAGCTCGTGTTGATTGTATCAAATTGTTTGTGGCTAGATTTGAGGCGTTCGGAGGCCGATTCGCGAAGCAAGGGCTTATTGGAGTAGAGATTTGCACGTTTGAGGTAAGAGACACTTATCATATCTGTTTTGAGGGTATGAATCCCTGAAATTACGTGCTATGTGATTGGTGTTGAGGTGACGCGCATGCTAGGTGACGGGCGTGTGGGTATGCACCGTAGTAATTGTGATTCAATCATTTTTGCGGAACTGTGTAGTTATCTTATCTGAATATTAATATGGTACTCTTTATGTTAGAGCACTTGAGCTGTGGTTTATGTTAGAAAGCATGTTTATGTTAGGTACTGATGCTATTGGGACCCACAATTGTCGTTCTTTGCTGTTAAGTTATTTGCTTAATTGCAGTTATGTTCTCAGCCGCATTCATCATTGCATATCATATCGCAGTCTCTGTTATCATACATTGTCACATCATGTATCATTGATTTTGATAGTTTATGTGAGCCCGAAAGACTGGAGAGTTTGATAACGGAGTGAGGCCAAGGGCTTGTTTGTGAGTGATATTGATGTGATCGGGCTGCATGCTGCAGCGGGTACTATTGACTCATGATGGGATGGGGCTGCACAATGTAACAGGTATTATTGATTAATGATGGGATCGAGCTGTGCGCCGTAGCATGATTTATTAGCGCTTGGGCTGGATCCGCCCCTCCGGAGTCTGCAAACCCATAGTGAGCGCAGTTGCTATTAATTCGTGATGGGATCAGGCTGCATGCCGCAGTGGGTACTATACAGATCTGAGTGATTGAGGGTGATGAGTGAGGATTTAGACAGTCAGGTTGAGTACTCCGTGCGTGTGGGTACGCGAGGCTTTCATTGTGTTGCATCACATACGACATGCATATTGGCATGTAGATGTTGAGATGTCATTCCTCTTATCATTCAGACTTCGCATATTTTATCTGTATTGAGCTTAACTGTTAAACTTGGAAGCATGTCTACTTTCCTATACTGTACCTGCAGATTATGAGTTTCTTTGAGATACTATTGTCATATTTTTCTATTAATTTCCATACTATTTAATTTTGTATTTGGGCGGTGTTGTTTGAGCTCATCACTGCTTTTAGTTCAAAGGTTAGACTTGTTACTTATTGAGTTGGTTGTACTCACGCTACACTCTGCACTTCGTGTGCAGATCCAGGTATTTCTGGACAAGGTGATTGCTGATTTTCTGGAGTTTCATTAGCCGGAGATTATCGAGGTAGCTGACATGGCGTCCGCAGACTTTGGCTCTCCTGTTTTATCTTTTAGTTTTGTTTATACTGCTCTACTTTACTAGACAGTGTTTTAGTTGTCAAACCGTAATATTGTGTAGATGCTCAAGTACTCCATGACACCCGAATCTTTTGGGAAACTCTGTTTGGAGTTGTGACGTTTTCATCCAGTTTTTATGAAAATTTTACTTATGTGAACCTATTTCAGTATATTTTGAATTTAAGATGTTGGTATGTGTGAGTTGTCGGCTTGCCCAGTATCATGATAGGTGTCATCACGACACTAGTGATTTGGGTCATGACACTTCTATTTACTTGTTAAGCCGGTTGTTCGCCTTTAGTTAGAAGTTGAAGCACGTGCCGTTTTCTACTCTCTTTCAAAAAAAAAAAAAAAAGGTATGGGCACCTCAAATTTTTTTCCTTTTTCTTCCTAACATATACACAATATTATTTAAATAATAACTACCAAATAAAGTTGGGTGTTTCTTTTATTGCCAGCCACGAATATTGTTAGTAAAACTATGTTCGAAAACATAAGATTTCTTCATAGTAAAAAACAAAAAAGAGACAGAAATGATGAAGAATAAAAAAGAAAAAGTTTCGAGTCCAAAAGAAAATTGTGTTTTCTTAAGGTATTTAATCACCTCATTATTGTCTAAGGTTGTTGGATTAATTCCTCACATGATAGAATAGAACAACTATTCTCCAATATCAGCATTACAAATGACAGAACTTCAGTGAAAACAAAAAATAGAGAAAATCACACTTGATACTTATGTTTATTTGAAAAAAATAATGCAACAATGAAGGAAAGAAGGAAGAAGTTTTCAGATTTTCTATGTATAAAAAATGAGGCTAAGCCTCTAAGTTTACATACAATGAAAGGGTGAGATGAAGGGGTGCAATCCAAGAGGTGCATCTTCCATTTCCCATTCACACCCTTTAGAAAATAAATCCAATAATTCCCCCACGTGAATGGAAAATATCGATATTTATAAAAACATGCATGAAAAATAGTGTGATTCGCAAGTAAGGATTAATCGCATCTGGATAAGTAGGTTTTTTGTTTGAACTTTCTGCAGTGAGCTTATGTTGGATATACTCGGTCAATCAGTAGATTTCATATCATTAAACTGTCAAACTTTGGAGTATACCCAGACAACTATAAGACACACAATCAACTCTTAACCGTCTTTGGTTCTCATTATTGTGTTCGTTTCAACCATGAATATTGCCTGGTTTTATAAGTGCATAGAGAATTGGCCTTACAAAATTTTCCTTAAAGCGACTTATACTTACATAGGTGATCCCTAAACGTGTAATCCCGTAGACACACTATTTGACCATTTCATATCAAACTTAAAAACTATTAAAAAGCCTTAACGCCTTATCCATATTGCTGAACATTATCTTAATGGACCAAAATTTTGTTTGACAATGTTAAACCGTCAGTAATAACTTTGTTTGATCTCCTTGAACCTAGATCTTGGGATCTCCACTCTTTTAGGTAGAGTTACCGCCACAGTGACTTATACTCAGCCATAGTCCCATTCCCTAATGATCTCTCAACTATCTCTCTCGTTAGACCTTTTGTAACTGGATCCGATACATTATCACTTGACTTCACATAGTCAATTGTGATAGTTCCTCTAGAGAATAATTGAGGGACAGTTTAATGTATTCGTCATATATGACTAAATTTCCCATTATACATAATGCTTCCAGCCAATCTTATTATTGCTTAATCATCGCAATGTATGCATATCCGTGCCAATATTGTGGGTTAAAATGGAATATCTTCAAGCAATTCTGGAGCCATTCAGCTTCTTCACCGGCCTTGTCTAAGACTATAAACTCAGTCTCTATTGCAGAGTGGCAATGTACGTTTGTCTGGACGATTTCCAAGACACCACTCCTCCACTTATTGTAAAAACATATCAACTTGCAGATTTAGTTTAAGTCGATCCGGTGATCCAATTTGCATCATTGTATCCCTCAATAACAACGGGATACCTACTGTCGTGCAAAGCAAAGTCTTGGATATGTTTCAAATATCTCAATACTTGCAAACTTTCTTATGCCATAGAATAGCACGTATTAACTTTTTATTGCATATCCTATTATTGACTATATTTAATATATCAACATTATATTAAAATAACGACTAGAATGGTTGGCATTAGTTGTGGTCACAATTTTTTAATATATAGCACATTTCACAACCATTCCGCATTTTTCTAGCATTTATATGCTATTTATTCATACGCCTATATGATATGCAAATTATAGCACCTTTATTTATGAAGCAAATCCAACTTGCTACAGATTTTTGTCATCTTCATCGATTAGTTCACCTCATTATAGACCAATGTATTAATACCTTCGCTCATAAAGAACACCTTTCTGGAAAGGCACGTAAACAACTTTCGAATTGGTACATTCATTAACTAGTCATCACTAAGACTACATAACTAATAAATTTACCGATTTTATCACGCCCCGAACTTAGGCCTAGACCTAACACGGAAACCAGTACCTGACTATTGTGACTGAGCGAACCAACTGGCTGGCTGAATCAATATGTGATATCATAACATATTGAAAAAGGAAGAAAAATTAACACATGTTGACAAAAGTCTGGATGATATTAATCAAAGTGCAAAAATACTAATATAGTTTTAAAACATATTTGTAGTCAATATTGCTTAATATGAAAAGCATGCGACTCTGTCTAACTGTTATTCTAGTCTATGCAGCCTCTAATGAAGGACTGAAAACACTAATTGTCTATAAATATTGAAAGTCTGTAAAGTAATGATAATGCCCCGAAAGAACTGGGCTCACCAAATAGCTGGTGCAAGAATCATAGTGCTCTTAATCATCAACCTGTAAATTATTACATGTATTGTGAGATGTAGGTCTCGGGGAAAAGGGATGTTAGTACATTTGAATTGCACTAGTATGTAAAGCAACTGAAAGAAAGACTCATAACCCTCATTAATCATGTTTCTACACGGAAAAACCCATTCTATAGCTCCAAGATAAATTCTAAAATATCAAATTTCTTATAATCAACATCATTCTTCATCACCCATAAGATAAACTACACCCTTAACCAATAATCAACACTCAAAAACCCAAATCCGTAACCGTTCATGTTTTTCTATCAAACTCATCAACTTATATCACATAAACTAGAGTCTATAATCATTAATCCAATATTATAATCATGTAGGTGAAGATATTACCTTTTTGACGTTCAATCCTCTTGAATTCGAGTTCTAGGGTTTCGTTTCTCAAAACTGATGTCTCAATCGAATATCAAATTATTTGAAGGGTTTACCCATGTTAATAAGGTGTTGGTGAATTGAAATAAACTTAGAATCGCCATTAGAACTTACCTTGGATGGTGGAGGATCTTTGAGTTGTTAGGTTCTTGAGAGCTTCCCTTTCTAGAGCAAGTTTTTGTATTTTGGGGTGTGGGGGACGAAATAGGGCTATTAAGAGATTCATATTTCTTCAAGAAGAGATTCATATTCGCCACCCCTATTAGTTTTGTACAGCCATCCATAGGAACTATTATTTGTGTCATTGCATTATCAAAATTAATAAGCAGTGAAGTTTTTAAACTTTAAATCGATCTGATACAACCAGAACTAATAAACAGCGAAATTTCTAATCTTCAAATGGAGTATCTGACACAACTAGATTTAATAAATAATGAAATTTTTAATCTCTAAATGAAGTAGCGTCTGACACAATCAGATTTATTAAACAGTGAAATTTAATCTTCAAATCGAGTAATAAATCAAAGTAAAAAATCACGTAGATTTTAATATCCAAAATGAGTAAAAAATCACTTAGATTTTTACCTCCGAAAAATGAGTTGAACGTCACAATGATTTTAATCTCGAAGCAGTGACAGTAAATCATGAAAATTTTAGTCTCCAAAAGGGGTAGAAAATCACGAAGATTCTAATTTCTTTTTCAAATGGTTTTCTAACTAAAATGTTATAACACTTGAATAGTTGATCTCGGTAACGACCGGCCGGTCGTTACGAGTATTATAGCCATGTTCCCTCATTTATTGCTTTTCATATGCTCAATTATCATTATGTGATTTGCCAGGGTAGTTGGTCTGGTTCCGGGAATGTTTCGGAATGAGTTGAGATACCTAGTCTCAAGGTTGTAAGCTTAAGTTGAAAAGATTGATTAGATGTTGACTTATGTTTAAACGATCCCGGAATAGAGTTTTGATGATTCCAATAGCTCTGTATGCTAATTTTAGACTTAGGAGTGTGTCTGGATATTTATTTGGAAGTCTGTAGTCGAATTTGGCTTGAAAAGACGAAAGTTGGAAAATTTGAAGTTTTAGAAATAGAGAAGTTTGATCGAGAGTTGACTTGGTGGTTATCAGACTCGGGTTGTGGTTCTGTAAATTTTAATAGGTCTATTATGTCATTCATGACTTGTGTGCAAAATTTGAGGTCAATCGGACTTGATTTGATAGGTTTCGGCATCGATCGTAGAAGTTGGAATTCATTAGCTTTGATTATACTTGAATTGGGGTATAATTAGTGGTTTCAGCATTGTTTGACGTGATTTGAGGCTTCAACTAAGCTTGTATCGTAATTTAGGACTTGTTGGTATAATAGGTTGAGGTCCTGAGGGCCTCGGGTGGATTTCGAATGGTTAACAGATCAAATTTGGACTTAAAACAGCTGCTGGAATTTTTGCCTCTGGTGTGCTCACACATGTGAAGGTTTTGATCGCAGGTGCGAAGCCGCATGTGCACACCATCCATCATAGAAGCGGACAAGTGTGGAGCTGGGCAGTTCTCACAGGTGCGAAGCTTTAAATGCGGCTAATTGGGTCGCAGGTGCGAAAGGCCCTGGACAGAATATATTCAAAGGGTCCGAGATTTCTGCTCATTTTTGGGCATTTCAGACAGGGTTTGGGGCGATTTTTGAGCAATATTTCACGGGACTCCTTGAGGTAAGTTACTTGTGACCATATTTTAGTCAATAATATTGAATTATCATTGAATATACCGATTAGATTACGTGATTTGAAGGTGTAATTCGAGAATTTTGGCCTAGGGATCTAATAATGGAATTGAAGATTTGGAGGTCGAGTTGATGTCGGAATTCGGTAAATTTGGTATGGTTGGACTCGTGGTTGAATGAAAGTTCGTAATTTGTAACTTTTGTCGGAATTTGGGATGTGGGCCCCACTATTGACTTTTGAGTTGACGTTTTGGATTTTGATTTAAAAACTTAGCATTTTTGTCAAGACCCAAAATACACTATAGGTCGTGATGGCGCCTAATGCCGCCGTCAGGCAATTCAACGGTGATTTATCCATATAATTACTCATTTTATTACCTTCAAAATCATAGTTTTTAATAAGGAAGGAGATTTACACTCCTAAATCCACGGGGACGTACAACATATGTAGTTTATAAAAGAATTGAAAGGCGCTAATGATTTACGAAACCATAAGCATCAACTAGTATAACCTCAAGACCCAGTGTCACAAGTGCATGAGCATTTTCTAAGGAGTACAACAATAATACAACATTTTTCCAGAAAATAAATTAGACAGGATAAAGTAAATAGTACAATGGAGACTCAGAGGACTGCGATGCGTAGCTTGGAATGCAGCTCACATAAAGTCTCCTCTACAGGTGCGGTCACACGCCAAGATGATCACAAAATGAACCTGTCAGATCCTGCACATTTAGTGCAGAAATGCAGCATGAGTACATAAATCAACGCGTACCCAATAAGTATCTAGCCTAACCCCGGGGAAGTAGTGACGAGGGGTCGACATCGACACTTACTAAAGGTCCAATAAAATAATATAATAATTCATAACAGATATGAAGTGCACAGCAATAGAGGGGTAAATCTGTAAATTATATAATCTTCCAAATATTTCTTTTAAAGTATAAATTAGTTCTTTTTTGGGGTTAGTCTGACTGTCCTCATTTTTATCGGTCTTGTATTCTACCTTAACAGCTCAGAAAATGCCAAGTGCCAATATCAAATAAATAAGGAATACCATATAAAATGCCGGGCATCAGTGAAAAGATTATCTCATGAATATTCGGACTACTAGCGATATAACGTACGATTCTGCCAAGGTCGTTCGGCCTGATCCAGAATAATGTGTACACTGCCGAGGGTCAAGCGGCATGAACCATAGATGCATCAATTATACTGCCGAGGCGTTCGATCGGCTCCACAAGAAAGGAAGGAAGTCACCGAATACGAGACACATACTTACAATAGAGTATATGAGCACAACGTGAATATAATCTTTACCGTTTCTCAAATAACTCGCCCACAACTAAAAGTGATAAGGCTTGGCCTAGTATACATATATTTATTTCTAAATCAATTTCAATTATGACTTCAATTAATTAAGCCAGCAAAACGAGTTTAAAATAATTCAAATATTACATGATAAGGTCCTAAGTCTACCCGGACATAAACATGCTTTAGCTACGTACGGACTCTCTTCACCTCGTGCGTACGTAGCACCCGCAATAAATATCACCTAGGGGTAGTTTCTCCCACACAAGGTTAGACAGGAGACTTACCTCGCTCCGAAGTTCTGAAATCGAGCCCACGTGCCCGGATTCCAAAAATTTCTAAAGATAAACTTTGCCCGTAACACCACAAACTCAAATATATAATTTATTCAAAATTCCATGTCCAATTTCGTGGTCAAAATCTAAAAATACCAATTTCTAGGTTTTCTACCAAAATGCTACATTTCTATAAATTCCCATGCTCAAATCCATATATAAACCATGTATTTAACTCACAATGTGAAGAAATCACTTACCCCACAATAGATGATAAAGATAGCAATCCAAAATTGCTGCAAAATCGGCTCCCATGGACGAAACGAAGTGAAAATGGGCCAAACCCCCATTTTTAAAAAGCCATATTGCCTAGAACATCTCGCTTCTGCGGTCAAAAATGTCACTTCTGCGACGGCCGCTTCTGCGGCTTCAATCTCGCACCTACTAGGACACAGGCCAGGTCGCTGGCCGCTTCTATGGCCCTGATGCGCACCTGCGCCCCTGCTTCTGCGACACCTCATCCGCAGGTGCGGTTCCGCTTCCATGGAAACTCAACCGCATCTGCGATCCCAACCTTTCCCCAGCAAATCTGCTTCTGCGCTCCCATTTCCGCTTTCGCGATTGCGCAGGTGCAGAAAACATATTTGCACCTGCGACCTCAGTCCAGCCCTGCCCTTGCTGCTTTTGCGAGCCACTACCCCGCTTCTGCGACACCGCGCCTGTGGTCCTTCATGCGCAGGTGCAAAAACACCAGCAATCAAAACTTTCAGCCTTTCCTTAAGTCAAAATTCTGATCCATTAACCATTCGGAATCCACCCGAGGCCCCCAGGACCTTGACCAAATATACCAATGCATCCCAAAACACATTACGGACTTAGTCGAGGCCTCAAATCTTGCCAAAAAACATCAAAACTACAATACAATGATCGATATAAAATTTTCAAACTTCCTAACATCGATGAACGCGTTCAAACCATATCAAAACATTCCGGAATGACACGAAACTTTGTGCACAAGTCATAAATGACAATACGAACTTATTCCAACGCTCGGAATCCCAAATGGACATCGATAACACCAAAATTCATTTCAAATCAAACTTAAGAAATTCTTAAATTTCCAAAATGCCAACCTTCCATAATAGGCGCCAAAATGCTCCCAGACCACCCGATACTCAACCCGAACATAAACCAAGTCCGAAATCATCATACAATCTTATTGGAACCTTCAAATCCTGATTCTGAGGTCGTTTGCTCAAAAGTCAAACCTTTATCAATTCTTCCAACATAAAGCTTCTAAAATTAGAATTTTTTATCCGAATCAACTCTAAACTTTTTGAAATTCAATTCCGACCACACGAACAAATCATAATACATGAAGTGAAGCTACTCAAGGCCTCAAACGTTCGAACGACACGCTAGAGCTCAAAATGACCGGTCGGGTCGTTATATTCTCCCTCACTTAAACATACGTTCGTCCTCGAACATATTAAGAACTGCTCTGGAGTCGCCCAAAATCATTGTTCAACACCTTGTCCACCTACCCGTGCCACCACAACCCATCTAAGCCCATTAGCTCAAGCCATACTGAAGATCCTCCCTTTTATTTAGTCAATAAGCCCCTTAGAACCAAGTTCCAACCTCCGAATTTCTCTATAAGACCTGATTCTAACATACGAACACCGTATCAATCACTACACACTGTACCAAAACATGATCATGCACATATGCTGAAGTTACACCATGCATCACATAAGTCCGTTGCCCATAATAACACCCTCCGACCACAATAGCTGGAATTTCACGAATTTGATGCCCGCAATACACCTCATGGCGCATAAAAGTCATGTTCCAACTCACAAAATACTACCACGACGGAAGAAACGTGTAGAAACTAATAACCACCTGCGGAATCAACAAATCATGGAGTCTCTCCTCCTGACTAGGACCATTACCTCATTCTGAACTAAATAATGATATTTTCTCTTTAATATACCCTACATAACTCTGATCGCGCTGATTCCAGGTCCAATAACCTCATCTCACCCAATACAAGCTGCTCAGCAATAGTCCATCTCAAACACTACCAAAAATCTCATATGCGGCCACAATGCGCCAACAAGCTACAAACTCGAATATGATAAAGGAAAAACGAACTCTAGAAAGGGACTACCCATCCCGCATAACGAATAAAACGGTCGAAGAAACGCTATGAACCTTTCTCAGAGAATGAGAAACAAATACACAAAAATAAGTATTGGGAAGCGTACTCAACATCTCATCATTGCGGCGCGCAACCCGATTCAACTATGACACTGTTATGGTGTGCAACCCGATCTAAACATGAGACTGTTGCGGCGTGCAACCCGATCCACACAATATACCTGGGCGGCATGCCACCCCATCAAAACAACGTATCCGTGGAGGCATGCCACCCGATCCTAGCATGACAATCAATAAGGAAACACCCAACAAGCTGTAATGGTTATACTTACGAAATGCCCGAATATCGGCCAAAAGCACGCCAAGTGCATAATACAAAACTCAAGAACGACTAAGGTGCAATAAATGACCTGCATCTCGAGAGCCATCCTGCTCATGTAACACTACAAACTACACAGTATCATAACACATGTGCGAATAATCAAGCCATCTCACATTCCACCTGGCACAATAGAGTATTATATGGAATAGCTGACGACGGGAAAAACATCCAACGCCCGGCAACTCCTCCGTAAAAATTGTATGACGGATGAACACATCCGACCTGACGTAGAGCACACATTCACATTAGGCCAACCAATGGACCTCAAACAGATTCTGGTCATACTATAATGGGCCAATAACCTTCCAAGGACCTACAATGGCCCCATTCACTACGCACACGAGCAGTTGTCCACTCCGGACCAAACTCCCACAGTTCACAACCAAGGGAGTAGAGCACCTTCCAGGCATAAACTCTCACATTAACAATAGTACCAAAAATCTTCGTACTTGGTTTCAATATTAAGCAAACAAGTGACTAACATGTCACACTTATAAAAATCTCCCCGTGGGGTACGCTTCCACGACCTTCCGCACTAGGTAACAAAGACTGTACCTCTATACCACCAACCGTACTAATCCTGTAAAGCATTTCAAGAACCTGCAAATCAATACACAATGCTTCTTCAATAGAACACTATTCTCATACGACACTAGGATAATGTCGGCTTACTCTGAACATTTAAATTCTTCCCGGCTCATCCGAGCTCGTGACATTCTTATCAACGTCAAACCGTAACCTTGATCCTCAACTTTCAAATTCCCATGCCGCTCACTACATCTATCATGCCGCTACACGAGAATACAATAATTAATCATAACCCCTGAACTACTAGTAGAATAAACACTTCATTGGCCAGAAACCTTTCACCTTGAGGTGAAATTCAAGGATTTGGGCCTAGGGATTTGAAATTAAGATTTGAGGCTTTGAAGGTCGAGTTGATGTCGGAATTTGGTAAATTTGGTATGGTTGGACTCGTGGTTGAATGGGCGTTCATATTCTATAACTTTTTTCGAGTTCCGAAAAGTGGGCCCCATTGACGATTTTGAGTTGAATTTCAGATTTTGTTGGAAAATTAGTATTTTCATATGGAATTAATTCCTATAATTTGTGTTGACTGTATCGAATTAATTGTGACTAGATTCGAGGCATTCAGAGGCCGATTCGCGAGGCAAAGGGCATATTGGAATAAAGAACTTCACAGTTTGAGGTAAGTAACACTTTTAAACTTGGTTCTGAGGGTATGAATCATGAATTACGTGTTATGTGAATTGTTTGGAGGTGATGCACATGCTAGGTGACGGGCGTGTGGGCGTGCACCATAGATATTATGACTCAAATAAATTTCGTAGAGTTGCATAATCAAAGAATCATATCATTATCCACATATCCTCCACGTTTTGGAGAAATTGAGATGAGACTTGAATTAAAGATCATGCCGATATTTTTGGGACCCACAGGGTTCGTGTTGTTGTTGAATTATTTGTTTAATATGTAATTATGTACTCAGTCACATCCATCATTTGCATATCATATCTCAATCTCTATTGTCATTTATTGATACATCATATCATCATGTCGGGTTGATTTTCATGTCACTAAGAGCCCGAGAGACTAGAGATTTTGAGTGATATAATGGGGTCGGGCTGCACGCCGTAGCATGTTTTATTTATTTTATCTCTAGATCTGGCTTATTATAGTGCTTGGGCTGAAGGAGCCCCTCCGGAGTCTGCACCCGCCATAGTAAGCACAGTTTCTTTATATTCGGGATGGAGTTCCCTACGTATGGAGTTGCCTTATCTATTTATATTCGGGACGGAGTTCCTTAGGCATGGAGTTGCCTTATTTATATATATAATTGGGATGGAGCTCCTAGGCATGGAGTTGCCTTATTTATTTACATTTGGGGATTGAGTATTCTGAGAGTGTGAATACACGAGGTTCCATAGTGGTACATCACATAGAACATATAATTTGGCATGTAGATATAGAGATATTATATTCCTCATATCATGCAGAATTTATTAATTTTACTTGTATTGGGCTTATTTGTTGAACTTGAGAACATGCCTACATTTTTCTACTGTTATTTCTATATCGGAATGTACCTGTTGAGCTCGTCGCTACTTTCAGTCCAAAGGTTTGTCTTGTTACTTATTGAGTACATGGGGTTAGTTGTACACATACTACACTTTGTACTTCATGTGCAGATCCAGGTACTTCTGGATACGGTGGCTGCTAGATTTTTGAGTTTTATCTGTTGGAGACTATCAACGTAACTGCTTGGCGTCCGCATACCTTGAATCTTTTTTTCCTTTCAGATATTGTATTGTTCTATATTTTTAGACAGTATTTTTATCAGTCAGACTACGTTATCATTTAGATTCTCATGTACTCGATGACACCGGGTTTTGGGAGTGTATTTATAGCAGTATTTGTGAGATTTTCTATTGAATTCAATTAATATGTTTATAAACTTAAAGAAATTTGTTGTTTATTGAGGTTATCGGCTAGCCTAGTATTAAGATAGGCACCATCACGACATGCGAATTTTGGGTAGTGACAAGTTGGTATTAGAGCCTAGGTTACATAGGTCTCACGAGTCATGAGCAGGTTTAGTAGAGTATTGCAGATCGGTACAAAGATGTCTGTACTTATCTTCGAGAGGCTGCCGAACCCTTAGGAAAATTTCACTTTCTTGTATTCTGTCGTGCGAATTTGTTGATTCTGGATAACTAAAATTTCTGTTATTCTATTCTTTCACAAATGGTGAGGACACGTACTACCGGATCGGATGGTCAGCCACTAGTGCCACCAGTTAGGGCCGCGAGAGGCCGGGGCCGTGGTGGACCAGCTCAGGCACCAGCTATGCCTATTATGAATCCAGGCCTTCAGGAGGCTTTAGCCCAGATATTGACTGTTTGCACTGGCCTTGCTCAGGTGGTTTCGACTCAGGCCGCACCAGCCACTTCTCAGGCCGGGGGAGGTACTCATACCCCTGTCGCCCATACTCTAGAGCAGGTAGTGCAGGAACTTTAGATACCGAGGGCACTACAAGTCTAGTCGGTTGCAGCTGCTCAGGCCCAAGTGGGTCCTATTATGAATGACAAGGAGCAGAAGAGATTAGAGAGGTTTTGGGAAACTCCATCCTCTAACTATTAGTGGAACTGAGTCGGGGATGCTCAGGATTTCTTGGACAGACGCCAGCAGATGCTTCGCACAGCGGGTATTCTAGAGATCAGTAGGGTCTCGTTTACTTCTTTTCAGTTGACCGGAGCAGCCTTTAGATGGTAGGAGACTTATGAGAGGAGCAGACCAGTTGGTGTAGCACCACTTTCATGGCATTAGTTCTCCGTATTATTTCTGGAGACGTTTGTGCCATAGACCCGTAGAGAGGAACTGCGCAGGCAGTTCGAGTATTTATGTTAGGAGGACCTATCCGTGACTCAGTATAAGATGCGATTTTCATAATTGGCTAGTCATGTAGTTTTGCTGGTTCCCATAGAGAGGGAGAAGATCACGAGATTCACTAATGGCCTCAACCATCAGTTCCATTTTGTTAGGATTCTGGGAAATGTAATAGGTGCTAAATTCGATGAAGTGGTTGACAGTGCTCGACGGCTAGAAATAGTCCGTACTTAGGAGCGTGAGGAGAGGGAGGCCAAGAGGTCTCGTGGTTCAGGTAATTACAGCAGTGTTCCTTATGGGGGACAGTCCTATCACATCAGGGGTCAACCATATAGACCCGCTCAGATGGCTCATCCAGCTCATAGTGGCGCATCAGCTAGCCATGGTTCATACAGTGCTCGACCGAGTCAGTCTCTCTTAGTACACTTCCTGCTCAGAGTTCGTCTCGTGCACCATCAGTTCAGGGTTCATCTGTACCAGGTTCTTCTTGTAGTTATTCTAGTTCTCGAGCTCTACCTTAGTACTTGCCGCCATTGTTCAAGAAGGGTTGTTTTCAGTGTGGATATTTGGGTCATTTGAAGAGAAATTGTCCCCACCTTTCAGGAGGTCCAGCTCAGTAGATGAGTGAAGCTGGGCTCCCGCACCAGTTAATTCACCACCCGCCCAGTAGCATAGTGTGGGGCACAGGCAGCTAGAGGTCACTCTAGAAGGGGAGGTTGATCAGGTGGCGGTCAGGCCCGATTCTATGCTATACCTGCCAGGCCAGATGTCGTTGCTTCAGATGCAGTGATCATAGGTATTGTCTTAGTGTTCCACAGGGAAGCTTCTATATTATTTGACCCTGGTTCCACATATTCGTATGTTTCATCATATTTTGTTCGTTATCTGGATATGCCCCGTGAGTCCTTAGTTTCACCTGTTCGTGCATCTACGCCGGTGGGGAATACTATTATTGTTGACCGTGTGTATCGGTCGTGTGTGGTAACTATTAGGGGACTGGAGAGTAGAGTTGATCTCTTATTGCTTAGTATGGTTGATTTCTATGTAATTTTGTGTATGATTAGTTGTCTCCATGTCATGCTATTCTAGATTGTCGCGCAAAAATCGTGACGTTCGCGATATCGGGATTACCGAAGGTCGAGTGGAGAGGTTCTCTAGATTATGTTCCCAGCAGGGTAATTTCATACTTGAAGGCCCAACGGATGGTTGGAAAGGGGTGTTTGTCATATTTGTCCTTTGTGAGAGATGTGGATGCAGACACTCCTACTATTGACTCTGTAACGGTAGTGCAAGACTTTTTGGAAGTATTCCCTGCAGACCTGCCGGGTATGCCACCCGACAGGGATATAGATTTCGGTATTGACTTGGTGCCGGGAACTCAGCCCATTTCTGTTCCTCCGTATAGTATGGCACCAGGTGAGTTGAAGGAATTGAAAGAGCAACTTCAGGAACTTCTTAATAAGGGGCTTATTAGGCCCAGTGCGTCACCTTGGGGTGCACCAGTTCTATTTGTGAAAAAGAAAGACGCTACTATGCGGATGTGCATCGACTACAGGAAGGTGAACAAAGTTACAATCATGAACAAGTATCATTTGACCAGCTTCAAGGAGCGAGGGTGTTCTCGAAGATTGATTTGAGGTTTGAGTATCATCAGTTGAATATTGGGGATTCAGATAATCTAAAAATGGCATTCAAAACCTGTTATGGTCACTATGAATTTCTCGTGATGTCTTTTGGGCTGACCAACGCCCCAGCAGTATTCATGCACTTGATGAACAACGTATTCTAGCCATATCTTGATTCATTTGTCGTAGTATTTATTGATGATATCCTGGTGTACTCGCGTAGCCAAGAGGAACATGCACAACACTTGAGTATTGTATTACAGAGGCTGAGGGAGGAGAAACTTTATGCCAAATTCTCTAGGTGTGAGTTCTGGCTTAGTTCGGTGGCATTCTTGGGACATATAGTGGCCAGTGAGGTAATTAAGGTGGATCCAAAGTAGATAGAGGCAGTTTAGAGTTGGCCAAGTCCATCTTCAGCTACTGAGATTCAGAGATTTCTTGGCTTGGCCGGTTATTATCGTCACTTTATGGAGGGCTTCTCATCTATTATGGCGCCTATGACTAAATTGACCCAGAAAGGTGCTCCAATCAAGTGGTTGGATGAGTGTGGGGAGAGCTTTCAGAAGCTCAAGACTGCCTTGACCACAGCTCAAGTTCTAGATTTACCTTCAGCTTTAGGCTCTCATACAGTGTATTGTGATGCTTCTCGGATTGGTATTGGGTGTTTCTTAATCCAAGTGAGTGATTGCTTATGTTTCGCGTCAATTGAAGCCACATGAAAAGAAATACCCTATTCATGATTTAGAAATTACGGCCATCGTTCATGCATTGAAGATTTGGAGGCACTATCTCTGTGGTGTGTCTGGTGAGACATTTGCAGATCATCGGAGTCTCCAGCACTTGTTCAAACAGAAGAATCATTTGAGACAGCGGAGATGGTTGGAACTGCTAAAGGACTATGATATTACTATATTGTATCATCCAAAAAGGCCAATGTGGTGGTCGATGCCTTGAGTAGAAAGGCGATGAGTATGGGTAGCCTTTCATTCATTTCTATTAGTGAGAGGCCTCTTGCAGTTGATGTTCAGGCCTTGGCCAATCAGTCCGTGAGATTAGATTTTTCGGAGCCCAGGTGGGTTCTAGCTTTTGTGGTTTCTCGGTTTTCCTTATATGACCGCATCAGAGAGCGCTAGCATGATAATCCCCATTTGCTTGTCCTGAAGGACACAATTCAGAACGTCGGTTCCAAAGATGTTATTATTGGAGATGATGGGATGCTGAGAATGCAGGGTCAAATTTGTGTATCAGATGTAGATAGAC
This sequence comes from Nicotiana obtusifolia, assembly GCA_002018475.1. Classification (NCBI taxonomy): domain Eukaryota; kingdom Viridiplantae; phylum Streptophyta; class Magnoliopsida; order Solanales; family Solanaceae; genus Nicotiana; species Nicotiana obtusifolia. Next base: position 9,196 of record MCJB01037122.1, on the reverse strand, counting down.
TGGGTGAGTTGATTCTTGAAGAAGCCCACAGTTCACGGTATTCCATTCATCCGGGTGCCGCAAAGATGGACCATGACTTGATACAGCACTATTGGTGGAGAAGAATGAAGAAAGATATAGTGGGGTTTGTAGCTCGGTGTTTAAATTGTCAGCAGGTGAAATACGAGCATCAGAGACCGGGCGGATTACTTCAGAGACTTGAAATTTCGGAATGGAAATGGGAGCGCATTACCATAGACTTCATAGTTGGACTCCCACGGACTTTGAGGAAGTTTGATGCTATTTGGGTGATTGAGGATCGGTTAACCAAGTCCGTGAATTTTATTCCAGTCGGTACTACTTATTCTTCGGAGCAGTTGGCTGAGATTTATATCTGGGAGATTGTTCGCCTACACTGTGTGCCAGTGTCCATCATTTCAGATCCGGGCACGCAGTTTACATCACAGTTTTGGAGAGCAGTGCAGCAAGAATTAGGCACGCAAGTTCAGTTGAGTACAACATTTCACCCTCAAACGGACAGACAGTCTGAGCGCACTATTAAGATATTGGAAGATATGCTACGTGCTTGTGTTATAGATTTTGGGGGTTCTTGGGATCAGTTTCTGCCACTTGCAGAATTTGCTTACAATAACAGCTACCAATCGAGCATTCAGACGGCTCCGTATGAAGCCTTGTATGGCAGACGGTGTCGGTCTTCATTAGTTTGGTTTGAGCCTTGTGAGGCGAGGCTATTAGGTACTAATTTAGTTCAGGATGCTTTGGAAAAGGTTAAATTGATTCAGGAACGACTTCACACGGCGTAGTCTAAACAGAAGAGTTATGCCGACCGGAAGGTTCGTGATGTTGCTTACATGGTAGGAGAGGAGGTACTACTCCGAGTTTCGCCTATGAAGGGTGTTATAAGATTCGGGAAGAAGGGCAAGTTGAGCCCTAGGTATATTGGGCCTTTTGAAATACATAAAAAGATTGGAAAGGTGGCTTATGAACTTGCATTGCCGCCTAGTCTATCGGGTGTTCATCCAGTGTTTCATGTATCCATGCTCCAGAAGTATGTCAGAGTTCCGTCTTACTGCTTATCATGTGTTCAATTATAATTGTGTGACTTGTCGGGGAGGTTTCAGAATGAATTGGAACACTTAGTTCCAATATTTAAAGCTTAAGTTGAAATAGTTGATCGGATGTTGACTTATATGTAAACGACTCCGGAATTGAATTTTGATGATTTCAATACCTCCATATGGTGATTTTGGACTTAGGAGTGTGTCCGAAAAATAATTTGGAAGTCCGTAGTTAAATTAGGCTTGAAATGGTGAAAATAGGAAATTTAAAGTTTGGAACTTTGACCGGGGAGTTGACTTTTTGATATCGGGTTCGGAATCCAGTTCTAAAAATTTTCATAGGTCCGTTATGTCATTTATGAATTGTGTGCAAAATTTGAGGTCAATCGGACTTGATTTGATAGGTTTCGGCATTGAATGTAAAAGTTAGAATTTCTTAGTTTTATTAAGCTTGAATTGGAGTATGATTCGTGTTTTTGACATTTTTTGATGTGATTTGAGGCATCGACTAAGTTCGTTTGATGTTTTGGGACTTATTAGTATATTTGATTGAGGTCCCGTGGGCCTCAGGTGAGTTTTAGAAGGTTAACGAATCAAATTTGAACTTAAGGAAAAATTCGGAAATTTTGGCCTTCTGGTGCAATCGCACCTGCGAAATTTTGCTTGCAGAAGCGAAAATAGTTGAGTGAGGCAGTGGTCGCAGGTGCGCATGGGCGACCACAGAAGCGGAGTCGCACCTATGACACATCCATCGCAGAAGCGAAAAATGGGAAAGGGCAACCTCATCGCAGAAGCGGACAGCTGTCCGCAAAAGCGCCCTGAGCCGCAGAAGCGTCGAAGCCCTAGCATCTGTGAGACTGCAGATGCAACCAAGTGAGCCACGGATGCGAAAATCCCTGGACAGAAAAAAATCAGAGGGGCTGGAGGATTTTGGCATTTTTTGACATTTCCAACACGGATTGAGGCGAGTTTTCAGAGGGAATTCATGGGAGAACTTGAGGTAAGTTATTTGTGATCATTATTAGTCAATATATTGAATTATCATCTAGTATATCGACTAGATTACATGTTTTGAGGTGAAATTCGAGGATTTGGGCCTAGGGATTTGAAATTAAGATTTGAGGATTTGAAGGTCGAGGTGATGTCGGAATTTGGTAAATTTGGTATGGCTGGACTCGTGGTTGAATGGGCGTTCATATTTCGTAACTTTTCTCGGGTTCCGAGATGTGGGCCCCACTAACGAATTTTGAGTTGAATTTTGAAATTTGTTTGGAAAATTAGTATTTTTATATGGAATACTTCCTATAATTTGTGTTGACTGTATCGAATTAATTGTGACTATATTCGAGGCATTCAGAGGCCGATTCGCGAGGCAAAGGCATATTGGAATAAAGAATTTCATGGTTTGAGGTAAGTAACACTTCTAAACTTGATTCTGAGGGTATGAATCCCTGAATTACGTGTTATGTGGATTGTTTGGAGGTAACGCACATGCTAAGTGACTGGCGTGTGGACGTGCACCATAGAAATTAGGACTTAAATAAATTCTGTAGAGTTGCGTAATCAAAGAATCATGTCATTATCCACATATCATCCACGTGTTGGAGAAATTGAGCTGAGACTCGTATTAAAGATCATGTTTAGGCTACGTGCCGATACTTTTGGGACCCATAGGGGTCGTGTTACTGTTTAATTATTTATTTAAATTGTAATTGTGTACTTAGTCACATCCATCATTTTCAAATCATATCTCAGTCTCTATTATTATTTATTGATACATCAATCATCATGTCGGATTGATTTTCATGTCATTGAGAACCCGAGAAACTTGAGATTTTGAGTGATATTTATGGGATCGGGCTGCACGTCGCAGCATGTTTTATTAATTTATGCCTGGATCTGGATTATTATAGTGCTTGGGCTAAAGGAGCCCCTCTGGAGTCTGCACCCCCCACAGTGAGCGCAGTTTCTTTATATTCGGGATGGAGTTGCCTTATTTATTTACATTTGGGGATGGAGTTCCCTGGGTTAGATTGGCCTTGTACAGTACTGAGTGACTTACTGTCATATATATATATATATATTTGGGGATGGATCTACCCTGGGCTGGATTTGCCACATACAGTATTGAGTAATTGAGTATTCTGAGAGTGTGAATACATGAGGTTTCCATTGTGATACATCATATACAGCATATATTTTGGCATGTAGATATAGAGATATCATATTCCTCATATCTTGTAGGATTTATTTATTTTTCTTGCATTGGGCTTATTTGTTGAACTTGAGAACACGCGTACATTTTTGTAATGTTATTTCTATATCGGACTGTACCTGTTGAGCTCGTCACTACTTTCAGCCCAAAGGTTAATCTTGTTACTTATTGAGTACATGGGGTTGGTTGTACAGATACTACACTCCGCACTTCGTGTGCAGATCCAAGTACTTTCGGATAAGGCAGCTGCTAGATTTCGGAGCTTTATCTGTTGGAGACTATCAAGGTAGCTGCTTGGCGTCCGCATACCTTGACTCACTTTCCTTTCAGTTATTGTATTATTCCATATTTTCAGACAATATTTTTATCAGTCAGACTATGTTATCATTTAGATGCTCATGTACTCAGTGACACCGGGTTTTGGGAGTTTATTTATTATCAATATTTGTGAAATTTCTATTGAATTCAAACAATATGTTTTCAAACTTAAAGAAATTTGTGGTTTATTGAGGTTGTCGGCTAGCCTAGTGTTAAGATAGGCGCCATCACGACATGCGAATTTTGGGTCGTGACAACTTCAACTAAACATGTAAAAGCAATCAACAAGTAAAGAGATAAGACAAGTAGAGCAGTAATGATGATGATTATAACATGTTAAGGTAACTCAATTAAGGCATGAAAGGAATCTACATAGCTAGAACCGGTAAATTTTCACATTTAGCCTGTGTACGCACTCGTCACCTTGGGTATACGACTTTCACACACCACGACTAACACAAACCAATAAAAATCCTAAGAGGTAATTCTCCCACACGAAGTTAGGCAAGACACTTACCTCAAAACACGCTAACTCAATCCATTAGTAAGTCTTTTCCTTGACTATCCAACTCCGAACGGCTCGAATCTAGCCAAAACAACTTCATACCATAAATATAAACTATAGGAAACTATTTCGAACAATAAAGTTATGATCTTTTACAAAGAAACAAAAAGTCAACTAAAAAAGTCAACCTGGGCTCGCGTCTCGGAACCCGACCAAAATCACAAAATCTGAACACCCATTCGATAACGAGTACAACCAAACAAAAGTTTCTCAAATCCGACCTCAAATCGCCTTTCAAATCCCCAAATTTTAGCCTAAGAAGTTTTCACAATTTTTTCCCAAATTTCCAACTCCAAACACTAATTAAATGATGGAAATAACAATGGATTTGTGTAATATAACCAAAACCAAGTTAGAATCACTTATCCCGATTAATTTCTTGAAAACCCCAAAAAATATTGCCACAAACAGAGCTCTTTAGGTCTAACAATGAAAAATGAGATGAAACCCTCATTTTGAAATTCTAACACTACTGCCCAGTCGTCCTCTATCGCGATCTCGGACAAAGACTCACGACCGCATGGAACAATTCTTCCCAGCTCAGTAAAATGCTCTTTGCAATCGTGTGAGTCCAGTCGCAAACGTGATTGACAATCTTCCTCCAACAACGCGACCGCGTCCCATGTCACGTGACCGCGATGCACAAGCGTGGCTCAGCCTCCAGCCTCACCTTCCTTATACGCGAACGTGATATACCTCACGCGTTCATGATGAACAGGCCCAGAAAACTTCAAGATCGCGCCCTCACCTTCGTGAACGCGAAAGGAAAAATCCTAGCATCCCCTGAAGACTCTACGCGATCGCGAAAGAACATTCACGAACGCGTCGAAGGAAACCAGAATAGAAGAAAACCAGCAGGTTTAACAACAATACCTATTGTCCAATTTGGTTCCGGATTCAATCTGAATAACATCCTGGGCCCACCGGATCTTGTCCGAATATACCAACAAGTCCCAAAACACCTAACAGATCTACTCGAGGCCGAAAATCATATGAAACAACATCGATTCTACGAATCGCAATCCAATTCAAACATATTGAAACTATGAACTTTCGAATTCCAGAACTAATGTTGATTCATACCGAAACAACTCCGATTGACTTCAAATTTTGCACAAAAGTCATAAATGACATGACGGACATAGGTCAAAAACTTCTGGAATCAGAATCTGACCCCGATATCAATAAAGTCAACTCTCGGTCAAACTTTCCAACATTCCAAACCTTCAACTTTCTAACTTTCGCCAATTCAAGCCGAAACGACCTACGAACTGCAAAATCAACATCCGGGCACGCTCCTAAGTAGAGCTATTGGAACCGTCAAAACTCCATTCCATAGTCGTCTACACAAAAGTCAAAATATGGTCAACTCTTTCAACTTAAGGCTCCAACTTAGGGACTACGTGTCCCATTTCACTCCGAAACTCTCCTGAAACCAAAACCAAATATCCCAGCAAGTCACATAATCATAATATAACATATAGGAGGTAATAAATAGAGGATCAGGGTAAAAATACTCAAAACGACCGGCCGAGTCGTTACACAATTTTATGTCTTAAGCATGAATAGGATTAAGAAAAGGATTGCGGCCATATAATACTTAATGAGGGAAAGCTAGCTGATGCATGGAATGCATTACTAGGGAGAAGCCGAAAAAGATAATTATGCTCAACAAATAAAAAGAAATGCAGGACGAACTCATCATATTTTACATTACTGCAATTTCTTCTATTTCCCCAAAATATTAAACTTTAATTTCTAAAATCGCAATCTATAAAAAACCGCGCTTCTAGCTATTTTAATTCTTGACTTTGGAAAAGAATTGAAATATGTTACAAAGAAGATGTAAATCTATTAATGTGTGATTATGATTTTTTTTTTAAACTAATCCATCGGCCCGGGTTTTCACCTCCCGTGGTGATGGGGGGTTTGGCATTGACCCCTACCTTGTTTATTGATATCAAAGTAAAGTACAAGAGGAGGGGGACATATACCTAACCTCCCGAACACAAAATAAAACCTATCTTAATATCTACCTAGTACAGATAGCAGAAGTTAAACTTGCTCCACAGATTTGTTACATGTGCTAGATAATCAAAAGAGCGTGAGACATATAACTCATTTTCCAACAATTATGTCATAGCAACAGGCCAAAGTGGCATTATTCGAGCAACAAAGATATTCTTGACCACTTTATGCCTGAGGCTAGGAAGCTGTATTCTGTCAAGTTTGTAGTGTCCAAAGGCTTGCTTCGGCAAATCATTTTCAGTTAAGATTATAGCCTCATGAATCTCATGACTCCATTTTGCAAGTATGTCCGCCACATTATTAGCCTCCTTGTAACAATGTCTAATAGTAGTATTGTGTTGAAAAATGAGATGTATATCTCGAATAATATTGTTTATTTGCCAAGGGGATTTTAAATTATCATTCAGCATATCAATCACTAGTTTGGAATCGCATTCTATGATAATTCTATCATAACCATTAGAATGACACCACTGTAGGCCTAAAAGTACAGCCTTAGCTTCTGCCAAATTACTTGTGCCACGCCCAAAACTTTGTGAGAAAGCCATAATCATTTCACCCCTGTGATCTCTTAAAATGCCCCCAGTACCAATCATATTATTACCCAGTTTGCTACCATCTGTATTAAGCTTGGCCCGACCAAATAAAGGTTTTTCCCAACTTACAGGGACACATATAATCTTTGCTGTTAAGGCCATGAGTTTATCACATATACTATGCCATGGGAGAAATCCATCTACAGAAATGTTATGTTTAAAAACCAACCATCTCAAATGGGAAAGAACCTAGAACTGAATTCTTGTAAAAGAAATCTTAATACCTCCATACCTTGAAGCGCATCTAGCCTTCCATAATTCCCAACAAATAACAATGGAGGTGATTTTCAAGATTACCTGAAGCACCTTGTTATTGGATTTACAACTACACCAGTTTCAATGAAAATTAAGAACAGTGTTGTCCTCCCATCTGATTCCCAGTGGTGCGCCAAAGTGTATCCATGTTTTTTTTGCCATCTGTCCACTGATAAAAGTATGTTGGATGGTCTCTACTTGTGGTATCTTGCAGCAGTTACATCTTGACACAATAATCTATCTAAATATAGAAATTATGTCATCGAAAGATTATTTACCATTAATTAATCTCCACATCAAAAAGGACATTTATAGGGTAAGTATTTGTGCCAGACTCCCTTCAGATTGGTGTAATGCCACGTGACTGTCTTATAGCTTGCCATGCTGATGAAGTAGTAAATAGGCCAGTGGAGGAGAGCATCCAAATGACATTATCAGCATAGTTAGGATCTCCCAACTTAGTAGAATGAATTAACTCTATTAGGTATTAGGGCAGTTGTTGGAGTTCTTCAAAGTGCAGAGAGTGTTGGAAAATATTTTGGGAGAGCAAGACAATAAAACAGTCAAACACTCACAACTCACTTTAAAAGTGGAGAAAAAATAATGTTTTTCATTCAACTTGACTTACTTCAAATGGCTAGAGTACATGGGTATTTATAGGATTCTTCCTACATGTATCTAGCCTAATCTCCATGTAAACATATTAACTAAATTCACATTAGTCTACACTAGTTCATACATCTCATAATGAAGTTCACATGTATCAAAACACTAACTTAGTTCATGAACTAATCTAAACATATTTAATATAAATGTGAACTAATGGAAACAAGTTTAATATACTATTATAATTTTTAACATCCCCCCTTAAACTTGTTTCATCACTCCAAGCGCCATCCTTAGCTTTTGAAAAACTTCAATCTTCAATGGCTTGGTGAAAATATCCGCAATTTGATCTTCCGACTTCACATGCTCAAGCTCCACAACTTTATTAGATATGCAATCTCTAATAAAGTGATACCTCGTATCTATATGCTTGCTCCTTTCATGAAATACCGAATTTTTGGCTAACTCGATAGCCGACTTGTTGTCAATAAAAATCTCGGTGGCATCCTTTTGTGATTGGTGAAGTTCCTCCAACAAACTTCTTAACCAAATTCCATGACAAACACATGAGCAAGCTGCAACATACTCCGCCTCACAAGTTGACAAAGTAACAATTGGTTGTTTCTTAGAATTCCATGTAAATGCAGAATTTCCAAGAAAGAAAAAAAACCCAGTAGTACTTTACGATCATCAATATCACCAGCCCAATCACTATCACAATATCCCACAAACTTAGAATCTTTAGAAGATGAATAAAGAATTCCATAATCAAGCGTATCCTTGATGTACCGAAGTATTCTTTTTCCTACCTTTAGATGGGAGGTAGTAGGAGCTTCCATAAAGCGGCTCACAAGTCCAACACCATAAAGAATATCCGGCCTTGTACATGTCAAGTACCTCAAGCTTCCAACAAGACTCTTGAAAAATGTGGGATTTACATTTTCTCCATCTTCATGCTTGGATATTTTAACTCCACATTCAACGGGGGTGCTCACGAAATTGCAATTATCCATCTCGAACTTCTTGAGAATTTCCTTTGCATATTCTCCTTGAGAAATAAAAATCGCATCCTTCCTTTGTTGCACTTGAATGCCAAGATAGTAGGACATTAAGCCAATGTCCGTCATCTCAAATTCTCTAGCCATTGCTTCCTTGAATTCTTCAAACATCTTAGGATTATTTCCTGCAAATATCAAGTCATCTACATACAAGCAAACAAGTAGAATGTCACCATTTTTAGCAATTTTTACATAAAGTGCATGTTCATGTGGACATTTTGAAAATCCATTTGCTTGAAAATATTTATCAATTCTACTATTCCAAGCCCGCGGAGCTTGCTTCAACCCATATAAAGCCTTTTTCAATTTCAAGACTTTATTTTCTTGTCCTTCAACCTTATAGCCCAAAGGTTGATCAATGTAGACTTCTTCCTCTAATACACCATTCAAAAAAGCTGACTTCACATCCATTTAATGGATTTTCCATTGATTTTGGGCAACCAAGGCAATGACAAAGCGAATTGTTTCCAAACGAGCAACCGGTGCAAATACCTCTT